>NTHP01000008.1:220598-276922 GCA_003416845.1 Oplegnathus fasciatus
CTCCGCCTCCCCCGCCTGGTGGTGGACCCCCGCCCCCTCCTGTAGCACCACCAAACACTCAATCTGGTAAGGAGGTTGACAGAGGAATCTGAAAAGTAGTGCAAACTGTTGGTAGCAATGGAACAGTAAAGATCTTGTTTGATCTTGCCTCTTTGTTTTCTGTTTTCTTAGGGCTCAAGAGCAAGAAGCCCATTCAGACCAAGTTCAGGATGCCGTTGTTAAACTGGCAGCCCTTAAATCCAAACCAAGTGACTGGCACCGTCTTCAACGAACTGGATGACGAGCAGGTCTTAGGGGTAAGCATTTTTTTCACTTGCACTGTGGAGTTTATCCTGTCAGAAAATTGCAGTCTGAAAATATTTTTTTTTTATCCTGACCTTCTCAGCTTCCTCTTTCTGCCTCTCATTCTGTCTCCATCAGGAGTTGAACATGGACATGTTTGCGGAACAGTTTAAGACTAGGGCCCAGGGTAATCCAACAGACCTGTCCACTATCAAGAAGAAGGTCCAGAAGGCCCCCAGCAAGACGACCCTGATTGACCCCAACAAGGCCAAGAATCTGGCCATCACTTTACGCAAGGGGGGAATGAACCCATCTAGTATCTGCACCGCCATAGAGAAGTATGTGCTTCTTGGAAAATCTGTTGCATTGTTGACATTTCTGAGCTAGCCTCCATTCTCTCTCTCATACACTAACTGGTGTGACTTTCACTGCTCTTTTGTACAGGTACGACCAGCAGTCTCTGTCCATAGATTTCCTGGAATTACTCGAACACTTCATACCATCAGATTTTGAGATGAAGCTGCTGCTTAACTATGAGAAGGATGGCCGTCCACTGGAGGAGCTGACTGACGAGGACCAATTTATATTACGCTTTGGGAAGATTCCTCGTCTGCAGCAGCGAATAAACACTCTTACGTTCATGGGCAACTTCTCGGAGACTGTCAAACGCCTGCAGCCGGTCAGTTTGTTAAATGCATTGTAACTTGGACTGAAAGAGACGGAGATTAACGTTCTTAAACACATATACTGACTTTGTTTTGACTTCATCCACAGCAACTGGACTCCATCATTGCTGCTTCCATGTCCATAAAATCTTCAAGCAAACTGAAAAAGATCTTAGAAGTAAGTAAAAGAGACTACGACATGCTGATGTAACTTTCAAAAAAGTGATTTTGCATAAATCATCTCAAGTGTTCCCTTTCAGATTATTCTCGCCTTTGGCAACTATATGAACAGCAGTAAGAGGGGTGCAGTGTACGGCTTTCGGCTGCAGAGTCTGGACCTCGTAAGTAGTCTTTGTTTGTACTTTTGCTCTTTCACTTTAAACCGAAGTTTGGAAATCAAAAGTTGAATCCATGAGAAATAAAATTAACCTTTACTCAATTCAGTACACTCATGCTTTTAACTGTTACAGCCTCACTTGGTCTGGTATGACCAGTAGCAAAATGGTAGCTAATGTTAGCTAATGTTTTAAACTTTAGATAGATGTTGTTGTGTAACTGACACTGCTGATGTTTGGTGACTTTATGACTTACGTCTACTGTTAAGCATAAGTTACTAGTCATGAGAAAACTTTAATAACTAAATCAACTTTGTCAACAACTTTACTTCTCAGCTGTTGGAGACCAAGTCGACTGATCGCTCGCAGACGCTACTTCACTTCATCACCACTATCATCCAGGAAAAATACCCCGACTTGGCCAACTTCCACACTGAGCTTCGCTTTGTAGACAAGGCAGCCCTCGGTACATTCACACAAACAGTCAGGCTGTCCAGTTATGTAGCTTGTAATTTAATTTGGGAGCTGTACTAAACTTATTTCTGTTTCTTTCCTAGTATCACTGGACGGCATTCTTCAGGATATCCGCTCATTAGAGCGGGGAATGGAAATGACCAAGAAGGAATTCCTGGTGCAGGATGACAGCCCGGTGTTGAAGGAATTCATCAAAACCAACAGTGAGCAATTGGAATCTTTGATCAAAGACAGCAAGACAGCACAGGTTAGCTTGCAATTCCTATCAAACTTACACACAACTCTGAACAACACCTTATTTCATGCTTTTAGACGTATATTTTGTGTTGTTGTCTGACTCTACCTGTCTTTCTCCAGGAGGCATACGGCTCTGTGGTCGAGTATTTCGGAGAGAACCCCAAAACCACACAGCCTTCCATGTTTTTCCCAACGTTTGGACGCTTGATAAAGGCCTATAAGGTGAGGATGTGTGGTGGGTTTCAGATATTTATCCATTACAGTTGTTGCATTACATGTTAATCCTTTTCCCCTTGATTGAACACAGGCAGCACAGCAAGAGATTCAGCAGAAAAAGAAAATGGAGAGTGAGAGCAGCGAAGAAAAAGTATCATCATCTCCAAACAAGGCTGGGGCACAAAAGGTAAGATATTAAAGGTCTAGTGTTCAGAGATTTATATTAACTGGTATCATTTTTCTAATGTTTATACATTATTTGAAAGGTACAGTTTTTCCAGAAATACTTACAGCATAAACCATCATCTAAAACAAATTTGTGACTAAAACACACGACACACAAACTCTTAGGTGGTAGGAAATTCTAAATTTACTTTGATTTCAAATGCTTTTCACGTCTGCTAGGGGCCTATGATGCCTAAGATGCCCCAGATGGACCTGATAGCTGAGCTGAAGAAGAGGCAGGTGAAACCGCAGGTGCGCGAGGGGAAGGACGGTGCCCTGGAGGACATCATCACAGGTACGGCAATGTGCTGCTTCCTGGAGGAGTCACATGGTGATATTTTAAGAATGTGTGCCGCATGTTTAATGTTGACGTGCTGTTGAAATTCGCCTGTCTTTGCTCTGCCTCAGATTTGAGGAACACACCATACAGGCGGACAGATGTTCGACGGCCAGCGCAGCGCCAGGACACTTGATCCTCTTCTGGTCCAAGACTTTTTACATCATACTCAAACATACAGACAAAAGAACAAGCTTTAAAATGTTCTGTACATACAGTATATCAAAATATATAATTAGCCATATGGCAGTGTGTATTTTTGCCAACATTTTAGTGTGAATTTGCTGTGTAAATAGAATTAAAGTTGGAACTATTTGATATTTTTAACGCAACAGTCCATGAATTTGATTCCAAATCTTGCTAAAAAACAATCTGGAGTGCCTCACGGCTTTGTAAGCTCTAAATTTGTAGTGTTGTTACCTATTACGTAATACACAAAATCAAGACTTTATTTTAAAATAAACCTATTTTTTAACCACTGTATCTGTGTTTGTATTTTCTCTACAAAATGAGAGCTCTGACCTGACACGTGATGCAACATCCACAGTTTGTGTCCACATTTTCTGTTGCTAAAGACAATGGGCTCATTTCCTGACAAGACAACATAAACAAGTCATCATAAAGCAGATCAGACGCCGCCACTGTACAAGAGAGCTGCACTTTATTGGACACACAATCACAGCAAATTATGTACAAAAGAAGGCAGGTTCAACTGCCTACTGTCTTCTCACAGGAAAAACACACACATTTCTCACAGAATATCATGGCATCCACACTGATAAATTAGGATCTCCAGTATCAGTAGGCTTTTAAATTTATATATCATTATATTATAGATCTATTTTCTGTATTATTTTTGTTCTTATATCACACTACTCTACAAATGGGAGAATCACTCTGTGGAAAGAGTACGCCATCACTGGTGACTTCTCTGGTTGGGGTGCGTTCAAGCATTCTGAATCCTCTCTGCCACTACCGTCATCTTCATCGTCACATAACATCACAGTAAGACTGAACATGCCTGTGCCACAGATACCAAAATAATGTCTCATTCTTCATGTCTGTAAACCTCTAACATAGAACCACTTTTCCCTCTCTCTCTCTTTCTCATTTTTTTGAGAAAACATGTAGACAACATTTTTTTTCGACTGCACCGTGCGATTGCTTGAGACTATACATGCATTGTTTTGTATATACCTTTGTACCCATCGTCATAGTTTATTAATAAAACATCTTCTTTTGGACATAACAATTTGTTGAACTCGCTAGGAATGACTCGGCCTATTTACAAGTCAATTTTGTTTTTCTACTTTTGATGCCAAGATTTTTGAACATCCACACATTCATGTAAAAATCTCATATACATACTACAGAATGTAGGTTCATTATAAAAAAAGATAGAATGGCAAAGAAAGAGATAAAACTTTAAATTCATACAAGTCCACATAATTCACTTACTGATCCATCTTGGTGGTTTTAACAACTTCTGTGGTTTAGCTTAACTGCTACTTGAAGCCACTCGGTGAACAAACTGGGACTGAATAAGCAACAAAATGTACTTCCACCTGTTAAGAGCTTGTTGTCTCTGAATGCTTTTGCACTGAGCACCCACATTCACATTTCTACCACTCCTGTTCACATGCAAACATGACAGAGGAAAATTAAAGCCACGTAACTTACTTTTGTCAAAGCAGCAAGGCTCTATATGAAGCCCTTGGGCCCATAAACTGACCTTTCACAGTAGTTACCCCAGTATCTTTGTTCCTGACCATCTCCAAGTCACTAATACCAGCTGAATCACAATTACAGGATGGGGTGAACCCAAAAAACAGACCACAGGTACAGAAAACAACCCCCTAAAACAAAATGATTGTAGCAAAATAAGCCCCTAAGCACAGGCACTGGTCCAGCCTCTTACACCTCAACAGTGACCCTTCACATAAGGAGGCAAAGGTGCAGACAAGCTGGACAAGCGTTTTCAGGGACAAGCTTTTCATAAATCAAATTTACATAAAATCTAACTCAGTGTTCGTAAAGAAAATCCTAGAATTTAAAAATGAACTTCAGTGTATATTACAGAGGCTAACTGTTATCTATACAGATATTTTTAAACAAATATAAAAATGTTCTGCGTATGAATAAATAATCTCAGTGTGAAATGTAATATCTCTGTCAATGAATTAAAAAAGAAAAATCTGTACAAAATGGTCACTAATATATAAAACTGAAGAGATGATGACATTTTACAGTATATAATTGAATCTAGGCCTATATATATATCACACTTTTCTTCACAATTATAATATCATACACAAACATCTCACTTAGATATATTTATATATGTATATTTCTTCTATGTTTGATTTCAAGTTTGCATGAGTTTTTCTGATTGCCAGGGGCATCCACCGTGAGTGTCTTCGACATGCCCTCTAAGCCTCCAGCCATGTTGAAATCACAGCCCACTAACACTTGTCTTGAAAAAATCATCCCAGAGAGCACTGTCACGCAATTCTGGGAGGTTTCATCTCAGACTTTACTTGGGGAAAGCAGCCAAGCGTGAATACTTCCTCCCCAGCGCTCACCAGACGCAAATGCAGCAAATTTAACTCGGAGAGTTATGGATTTGAGTGTGGAACAGCATGAGTAAGTGAATTTCTTTCATTTGACTTCACTCAATATGAAACCCAGGGCTTGAACCTGCCTGGCAGAGCTACAGAGCACCCAGGGTGAGGCTTAATTCGCTGTGCTGTGAGCTTGCAGTTTTGCACAATGTTAGAGCTCGGGGAGTGTTTAGTCAAATGCCACCGCTGCAACCTGACGCACTCTGCATTTCAAGTGCTGTTTTCTTTTTTTCTGCGAAAAATGGGAACAAGCCAATTCTCGCAGCCTCTTCTTTGGGTAAAAGTGTTATTCTGTCATTGCTGCTGATCGAATACTATAATACAAGATCAACTGGGGATTTCTGGCAAGAACAAAGTCTTAGAGGCACTGGGAAAAACGCGGTAACAGGTCCTTGCAGACGAGCAGGCAGGAGTTTCTCAAAGGCAAAGAGCACTGCCTTGGTAAAAATTGCAAGAGTGCTAATTACATATTGCACACACTGTTACTGTTCAAAATTGAGGCCCATTAAACTTCATCCTAGGATAACCTCAACTGAGTGGTTTTTATTTCACAGACGCCCCACACCAAAGACAAAGCAAAGTGAAAGGGGCAGGGGAAGAACAGCCGCTTAATGGCTCTCTGACTGTCAAACCCACTCTCTCATCTCTTTGGGTCTTTTATATCACAAGCACTCTGGATGGAGACAAGGCAAGTCAAAGCTGGCCTTATTAAAGTAGCCTTCAAACACATGTCCCCAAACTAATCCCCTCTCCTCAAGCTGCCTACTATTTGACACGAGCCCCTTTGCACATGTTTTAATCTCAATGCCACAAAAAATCGATTTCACACAGTCAGTCTGGTGAACGACTGAAAAAAAATCACTTTGTCTATGACTGTCCATTCAACCTCATCACCTTCCCAGTGGGCAGCCTTAAGGCAATAAAAACAGGAAAGGGAGCTTCAAAATGGTTCCTTGTGCAGGGTTTACACTTAGGGAATCACTGACAGGCCCTTGATGTGCTTTAAATAATGAGAACTTCAACTACTGACATTAAGGCACATCAAAGGCCTAACATTCATAAATGTGTCATGTTTTAGCATGCAGGTAATAAAACCAAATGAGGCAACAGCAATACTGGTCATCTAACAGATTCTAAATATGCAGGGATGTTTTTTTTCTTCCTTCAAGAAACGTGTAGCTTTGTGCTTGTCATAGTTAACCAGATTCACAAGGTCAGAATTAGAGGAAAGGGTCATGTATTTGAGAGGAAACTGTGCTTGCTTTATATTTCTATATTCTCCTCTTGGGCCCTTCAAGGGTCAAGAAGTATCTGAAGTCTCTAAATGTGTGCTGATTAACATTTGTTATCTTTCAAACACTACTCAAGAGTTGGAACAGTGTCAGAGATGTTGAAGTGCGATCAATCCACTGCAGCGAAAGAAACATTTTGTTCTTGTTCGAAGAAGGTATTATGTTTTACAATAAGACCTGCAAATTGCTGAAAGCTGCTTCCCAGCAGAATAACTTTGAAGTTCCAAAGAAAGAAGTGTCCCAAAAAAAACCAACTACTTGATCTGTCAATCTGTAGTTTAGATTTTCTTAAAGGATGAAATCATGTTCTGGTCGACGTAGCATATTTTACCAGAAGGCTCTTTATCAGTGGTGCGACAGATGTGACTTAAAAATGAATCATCACACAAGATTTGCTGAAACAAAAAATTAGTAGAGTCTGTGCTTCTGCAAATAGATTGGCTTTACACATGTATGTGTGGCAGAATGTGTGTATTATTCATCAGTGTGTGTGCTTGTGTCTTTGGGAAGGTTTTGATGTCAGGTGCTGAAATGCCAGAGCAACCTGTAAGATGCTACTGTGGAAACACCCTGATTGTCATAATTATCTAGTTAATACACATATACAGAAATTCAACATTTGTATACAACTCACCATTTGCATTTTCCCTTCTGTTTGTGTAACTGTACCTCCTGGTTCTATTTTAAATAGAAATGTGCTGTTATAAGACTGCTCCCTACAATGTGCTTTTGTGAATTCAATGTAATCTTTAAGTTGAAAATGAAATTTTTAAATTGAAAATTTTCTATAATTGTTGCTAGTTTTCAATTTTTTTTCAAGGATTTCCTTTTTTAGGGATGCATATAAATATTCAGTGTGACATGAAATCAAAGCAGACTGCCAGACAGTGGAATGTACAAAGCGCAGGTCAAAGACCGGGGAGTGACGACAATCATGTAAACTCTTTACACAGTGTGTACAAACGGAGGGGAAAATATAGCACCAGTTCAGAGTTTAAAACACAGGTGATGCAAGAAAATCCACAAATGGCCTTTTAACACAAAACAGCTTGAAACCACAATCATCACCTTGATCTATTTTAGATTTTTTTTTTTCTCCGCTGGCTCACATTCTGCCAGGTGATGCAGATAAGTGAGAGCAATATTATCCTGAACACACACAACTACTGGACTCACTTGGTGATTATTGCAGCTCTATTTTCTATGATAAAAGTCACAGTCTAGAAATGATGTCTACTCCACTAACAACCCATTGAGTGAAGGTATATATGAGACTGCTACTGTCAGCAAATCCATCCAGACCACATCAGCTTATAGCAGGCAGCTGGTATGAGGGGAGGCCCATTTACGCGCTCTCTATCTGGCAAACTGGCAGTATGACTGCGTGGGAGAACTGCAGAGGGACTATGTGACCAGCTCAGAGTAGGAAACGTGTCCAAGAAGAAGATTGTGACTCCATTTACAGTAACGGTGGTGCTTGCCACGGAAATATGAAGATTCTGCATACTGGAGTGAGGACAAAAGTGGAGTGGAAAAACCAGAGGATGAAAAAGCCAAGAAGTCCTGAAAGAAAATATATCTCTAAATTTATGGTTCATGATGTGATGGTGCTTGAATTCTCCCATGTCCTCATCCTCCTCCTCTTTGTCACTGAGAGTTGCTGGGGGTGAGGTCCTTATTCACAGGCTCGCTGCCACCCTCCTTGCAGCTGCTGAGGCCGGAGCTGTCAAGGCTACAACCGCTGCGCTTGAGAACCGCAGGAGAGAAGGTAAGGGAACTCAAAGAGGTGGGAGAGGAGGGAGACAGAGAAGGAGTCGGGGTGGTGGGTGAAGAGGAAGAGGAGGAGGAGGAGGTAGCAGTGGGAGTAGGGGAGGGGGACTGGCTGCTGGGCAGAGGCAAGGAGGAGGCTCGCTGCTCACGTAGAAGGCGGTGATGACGGAGGGTGGAGGAGAGGAGCAGGGCCTCAGCGCTCAGGCCGGAGGCAGACAGGCTTGCCAGCAGGGCCTTCGCTTGGCTGGAGGAGGCTGTCAGGGAAGGCATTGCCCCCTCCTGGGGGTACTTCCTCAGGCCAGGGGCAAACGCTACTGTAGGAGAGGGCACTCGGCCTGAGAAAATGCCCGTTTTGATACCAGAGAGGTATGGCTCAATACTGCCTCTGCTGCTGTTGGTCCCCAAGGCCTTCAGGTAGAGCAGGGACACAGAAGACAGGAAGGGGGGAGGGGAGGTTTTCAGCGATCAAAGGGGAAATTATGAAAAATTAAAGTCTTAAAATTGTCTGGGCACTGTCCCCTGCAGCACCTTCTCTTACCATTACAGTCAAACATGCCCGTGCATGCATGCTTGCACACACACAGACATACACGCTCACACAGATCCACAAATGCACACAGATTGGGGTTCAGTGTAGATTTTGGAGTACACACTGGAGATGTGAAAGAAGCTGATAAAGTAAAGGGGACAGATGGGTGTGTGTAGCTCTCTAGTCAGGTGAACAGGAGGAGGAGGAAGCTGAAGAGGCTGGACACGGACAGGTCGCTCACTGCTGCAGGGTCACAGGTACAGTAGGTGGGGCAGGCCGGGGGATGCAGGACGGGGTGGGTGAGGATGGCCGCAGGAACAAGAAGAAACGTGTAGTGGAAGGATAAGGGGTGGGGGGAGGGGGAGGAAAAGGAAACAGAACAAGAGACAAACATAGGAGATCGTTATTCAGGTTGATATCAGCATGTGTGATGCAAGCCATGAGACAGGCTGCAATCTACACATGATGACCAAACCATTGATGAACACACCTTCTGTCATAGGGTGACAATGCAAATTACACTGGTGTTGACCACCTTTATTTTGACACTTGTTTTAATGATGTTTACTCATTAAAAAATGCAAAATATTCTGATGGACAGATAGCATCACACGTTCCGTCCCTTCATGTAATGCTAGAATGAGTCAGTAGATGGCACTGTTTCCACAGTATGAAACTTTTGGGTATCACATTCACGACATGTATTTGTCTCTCTTTTGCAGGTAGAGCTAAGGTGAATGTATCTGACAGAAACAGTTTGTAAGTTTTATGTGCAGGGAACAGAGCGAGTAAAATACACCAGAGAGATGACAGGCTGAGCTAAGAGCGAGAATCTGCTTTAAAGAGCCAAACCTCGCTTTTTATTGTAAACAATTTCACACTTTAGGGGAGTTTTTTTTACGTTTTTCATAAGAAGCAACAGGAGGAAAGTTTTTGCAGTAGCTCTAAAAGTTTTACAAGGTGTTTGTTTAGAGATTATGGGGATTAGTTCTGCATGAAAGGAGAGCAGGTGTGCTAGTCTAGACTGCGCTGTTGGGAGGCTTTCACCTGCTCTGTTGCAGTTCCAGAGCCTGTGCTGCCAACCGTCCCCAGAGAGCGGGGCTGTTCCTTTTGCTTGAGGAACTCCTCTCAAGCCTGGCCGACACATTTATTCTGGTCTGTGAGTGTGGCAGAGCAGCCGCCCTTCATCTCACGCACTCAGAGCTGCCTGCCAAACGACAGCCTCCCAGGATAGGTCTTCACTACCCCCACCTCATGCCCAGCACCTTTAACTAGCCTGTTTTACCGCCAGAAGTAATAAGAGGCCAAATGGGAAATGGAAATAGAGTTTTGCAGCGTGAAAGTGATTCACATTGTCATGCCCTCCTTGATCTGTGCCAAAGCAAACGGGGAGAAATTGTGGCTTTGAACTGTCTGTTCTTATCCAGCACATTGATTTGAAGGATCCTCATGCCTGGAATGCTCTAATACCTCTGAGTAAAGCTTTAGTGTGCAGACATCCCCAGCACAGAGCACTATCAGAAAGGCTCTGTTAATTTTAACACCTGCAATTAAGACACACAGATAACATCAGAACCAACAAAAGAACCCGATGCTCTGCAAAAAACTTGAACATTAATGCTATTTCTTTTTGCTCCAATGATCAAGTCTATTTGGACCACATTATTGGCAGGGGCATGTCCAGGAGAGTGGCCAGCAGGGTATAACCCTTGAAATCTGATTGGCCACCCCAGGTGCAACTCCAAAATCCCAAATTATGATTAGCTGAACGGCACAGCGGCATGTTCATTCAGCCAGCATATTTTATTTTGATGGAGAAAAAAAAAGGAGTAACTTGAATTTGGAAATGCCAAACGCAGGACCAACATAAAACCAAAAAGTGGTGCCAGTGCATCTTGTTTTAGCTGACTGCAGATGGTACATAGTGATGTCTTAAAAATGTTTAACTGTCCCTCCAGCTGGCTTTCATGACATGTTAATGTGCACCAGCTGCCTTTCATCTGAACTGGTGGGAAATTTCATCGTCACTCCGTGGATAATGCCACTGACGCTAAAGGTATTTATATATATTAGATCTATTCACATAGTAGCTGGGGATGGGAGGTAGTAGACCTCTGAGAGACTTTAAAGTGGTGTGCTCATTCTTTGAGTTTGTGCCCTTTTCAAAAACGCCATAGAAATGTCAATTATCATTTGGCCGGAGGAAACAAAAGAGAAAACACCAATGGGAACTGGAAGGAGGGTAAAAGTTTGAGGTCACGTTTAGGGAATTATGTCCGGGAAGGGTTTAAGAGAAGAGACACCTTTACCTTCATCTGTGGGCCGAGCAGAGAGGTCACCCAAGGTGGGCACGTCTGATTGTCAGAACAACAATATCAGTCAGAAGTGTGATCAGCACTGTGAGTTTGAGGGTGAAATGAGGGTGAGGGGGAGCACTGTGGTGGCTAAAATGGGGATAATTTTTAGGCTCAATAGAAAAGCATAATATGTGGATCCTAGAAAGACAGAAACTGGATGACTGTGACTGTTTTGACACATTCTGCAGTGACGGGTTAAAAAAAACACCGGGTGAAGTGAACATAGAGTCTGCAAAAGTTGTTAATCAGCTCCTAAAGGCTGTATGCAAGTGAGCCGGCTGCCTTGATAATGTGTTGAGATGAGCTGCAGATAATCAGCGTGTTTTTCCAGCATAGTCGATGCTCATCTGTTTCATTATACTGAATTAAAAATGATTTAGTACACAGATTTTGCTCCATCCATCTGTAAGCTAAATTACCAGGTTCTGTGGTTTTCTTCGTTTGACATTAAAGACATTGGGAATCTGACCAAGAAAGAGCGATTTCAAATGTAACAGCTTGTAGAAACCAATAACACAATGCTAGATTCTCAGTATCATGCTTCATTAAGGTTTGAATAGGGTGCTAAAATATTTGTGCTGTTATTCAGTACTTCAAGTTTATGGAAGTATGGAAAAACATCTCCAAACCTCTACCTACTGGTGTACTAATGGGCTACTTGACCTCTCAACTACTCGCTGCACCTTGTACTTCAAAATGCCACAAAATGCACCTATTGGCAATTGTGAAGACTGCCACCGCTGACTGTTTATTCTCTTGTTTTAGGTCAGCTGGTTCTTTGTTTCTTTTTGTTATCCGTCATGCAGTTGTGGTATGTTGCCACCCTAAACGGCTTGGCACCGACTTCCCACGCTGACAATTAGCTTTGAGTGTCCACGGTCCCTCTGAGGATAGCACTTTCACACATACAGCTTCTTTTCACAATGACTGTTTTGAGCAGTTTGTGGACAAAGAGAGCGTGCCACGTGTGAGTGTCATACTGAAATAATGGGATTAATTTTGCTTTCATTAGACAAGTGTAGGAATCCACTCTGCTTCCAAATCACAGGGAACGAGAGAGACTAACGGGGGAAGAGTGAAAAGGAGACAGGGGCAGCGTGCATAAATTGCAGAGTACAGAAAGCGGAAGAAGGAAAGAGACATAAAGAAGAGGAAACGTGAAAGACTTAATGGTGGGGAAAGAGAGCTGTCCTCTTCATATTGAATTTATCAGTGATTGCCAGTGACTCAAGGGGCGATTATTACATGGCACTGCAGAGATTCCTCCCAATCTTCTCTCAGTCTGAGGCGACCAAAGCTTCATTACTCTCCCCATCTCTCAAATTTCTCTCTCTCTGCCTAACACATTCATTTCTCTGCAATCTTCAAGGCTGAATTTGTGTCTGAATGCTCTGTTAAATTCTGTAGGGTATGGAGGTTTAGGTTCACTTCACTGCTCCTGTTATTTTTCAAATTACATTGACATTAAGCTTTTTTTCCCTGTGCACTGGCATGGTGCAAAAATCTTCTCTTGGCTTTACTGGACGGACATGCTTCAACAGTTCAGTTTCCTCTCCTCTAGGCCATCTAGCATCCTTATGTCCAGTCCTTTACCTTATTTTATAACACCGAAATGCTCGCAAATTAAAAGCAAAAAAAGATGTTGAGCCAGCTATCAGGCGAACACATAACAGCAAAATATGCCGAAAGAGGCTTCAGTAAAGAGTTTGCAAGTTTTGTGAAATTAAACTTTCAATCATTTTAAGTTTTTAACTGCCTGTTAGAATTAAATATAATAGGCTTCAGACTTCAACTATATATTTTTGTAGGTCTGTATGACCAGGCTGATTTCTCATCCAATCCGTCTATTATGGTAATGCATTATGCAAAGTAAAGGTGTTTTATAACTTTTTAATGGGTTTAGATACTATAATTAAAAATAGCTTAAGACTTTCAGACATAAAAACACAGTTTAGGTAATTGAAGCGCTAATCCTCCACCACTGTAACCTGTTTGACACACGTCTCTCTGTGGGACAAAAAGCCTGCAGAGGATCCTTTGATCTATTTCGACAAACCCATGATAATGAGTCTTTCACAATAATGTGACTTTGCCATCAAAGAATTTATGATCATTAGCTAAACTGGTTTTAAATTCAGTCAATCATGGCCACCGTCTTTCAAAAACAAAAAAATGAAGCCGCTATTTTTCAAAATGACACCTTGTGTGAAATGTAAGCTGAAGAGTGGAGCATTGTGGGGACGTGCAGTGGTTCTGTGGGGCAAGGAGAGGACTGCCCGGGGGTGAAGAGTGATGGTAAAGGCCAATTTCAATACTTGATCTGGTGTGTAAAATACAGAGGGGCTTTCTATTCTGGAGACTGTCAGCTTGCAGAGGTTCAGATGCAGACATTCTTGCTGAAGGTGTTTGAAGGTGCCACCATCTTTATAACAGACCATGTTTTCATATCAAGAACAAGGTCATCAAATTTCCTTATACATGCAAAAAAAAAAAACTCTTCCTCATCCAAAGAATTTTCTGCCCCATCTTTCTTGATTTATAGCGGGCACAGATCATTGCCTCTCTTTGACCCAGTTTCAGAGGGCATTGTAAAATGCAATCTTTTTTTATAATGATCTTCACTTTTATGATTTTAATACCCCAGTTCTGTGTGAGCCTTTTTTTAAATAGTTGAAAAACGGTTATGGCCTTGGCTGACACCACCACAAATGGCAACTAATACTGAGAGTGTCTGGAAAGTACCGTACAGTCCGTCTGCACAGGCATTACAAGTTCAAGCTTGCATTGACCCTGACAGTGCTAAATAAGGTATATAAAGGTATCTTTACCTGCTGCTGGCCCTGGATCTTCAGGAACTCCTCTCTTTTGCCACTTTTAGTCTTGTCTGTGCTGTTCTGCTGCAGGTGCTTCAGTTTGGAGGCAGCTGAGGAGTGGAGAACCTTACCAATGCTAGAACTATTTCCTCCCTGAGAAGAGAGGAGAGGAGAAGGGAGGAGAGGAGAAGTGTGAATCAGACCCTGAACACACAGTACATGGTCGTACATTTCATTTCTCCTCTTCAGTGCCTTTAGTTTACGCCTCAGACACACATAAACTCCGTACAGAGTTTGATTCCAGTAAGCAAGTCTGTCTCCTGAGACCAATGAGGTTTTTAGGATCAGAGCTCGTAGCTGATATAACTGAACCATACCCTTCACAGAGTTTCACCATCTATCAGTGGAAAATGACATAGACGAGAATATAGACACGCAACATCAAAATTGACGTTGCGTAGCCTAGCCTCACCGCAGGATCCACGAGACAGTGTGCTTAATGATCTTTCCCGCTGAGTTGACTGTCTCTAATACGCGCAAAAACAAATACACATTCAGTCAAATTTCTATCCAACTGTGCCTTGTCTGCACACAGAGACATTAGCTGAAAGGAAAACTAATAAAAGATTAACTGTAGTAGCTGCTACAGTAATTCAAGGCAAAAAAACCTGGAAGCTGCCTGTCTTCCTTCTAAGCTCATTCTACTCTTGATGCGAAGCTGAATTTTGAAACGCAGACATAAAATATACAGCATATTTAATGCTTGGTGGATACGTTCCTTATTCTAATATGCTAATTAAAAACTGAACCGTAATGGGTCTTGAAAGTAGATCTCTTGTCAGTGTGAATTTGGTGAGTACACAAGCAAACGATGGACAAGAGAAGGAAGAAGGGTCATGTTGAAATGATGAACGTGGTTGAAGTTGGAGTGATGAAATAATGTGCGGAGACTCTGTAATCCTCAGCCATGCCCACGGGAATGCTCCCTGGCTCTACATCAGAGGACTGAAACTCACCATGACAGTGTGACTGTCAAGTATTGCAGCCCTGCCTTAAGTGGGAGGCTACATTCAGAGCAACGGGGAATACTACTCAAGCTGTCAAGACAGCTCGCTGAAGTGGCAGCTGACACAGGAACGCAATAAGTCTTTTGATTATCACTAATCTTTTGTTGTGTTACGGTCAACTGGAGGTGAGTTGAAAGCAGGCTACTTGCGATGTCTGGTAATAGAGTTCAACACGTGGCCATTAGATATTAACAAGAAGTGTATTAGAAGTGATGTTTGGCTTTGGTATAAGAGATACAGTAGATGTCTGTCCTCATATTATCCTGAGTAAGTAAGGTTGATGATGTAGTTACTCGCATTTTCTTCCCTCTTTTTTAGCTTGACTCACTTCTTTAATCATATTTTTCCCTGAAAGTGATGACCCAAATTGTCTTTCTTTCTGTGTTCTGGAAACACAAATTTAGCAAGTAACTTTTGGTGTGTGCAATTATAATGTGACTCAGTACATAAAAAATGCCTTTAAGCTTGTTTAAATACAGCACAACAGTACCTTGACCCATCATTGTTTTGTTTAAAACAATTTCTGGCGGACAGACAGTTCACGACAGAACAAAGATGAGAAGACAGATTAATTTGGTAGAGCTGAAAAGTAAAGAGGAAAAAGAGAAGAGGAAATTAGAGAATTTTGTATTATCTCTGCATTTATTTTTTATTGCCTGTTTGGTGTAACAAAAGAGGAAATTGGCGAGATTTATAGACAGAAAACAGATGCCAGCACAGATCGATAAAGAAACAATTAACAACTCTGGGCTCAGCAGGATAGCCGCTCCAGCACTAATCACAGAACAGACAAGGAGGGAGGAAGTCTGTTGCCTGTTCCCTATTACATATTTTAGATTTCAAATACAATTAGATGCCGATTTAGTCAGGGAGCAGACATCAGACATTTCAAAGTGAAGTTCCAACCGTCACCCAGAGAGAAGCAGTGAAGAAAGAAAATAGAGCATGCTGCTTCAGAGCAGGAATCTGCACAGCAGGTATAAGCAATGAACCTGGATCGATGCTGCGTTCAAAGCGGATGGCTTCGGTGGGACTGGTGGCTTCTTGGTCTCTGAGGTCGGACTGCCTGTCATCTGTACAGGAGTGCTGTTGGTGGTTGTCTCAGTGTAGAGTTGCTCTGCAGTTGGATGGCCACCGATCTCTATCAAGGTGTTCTCCAGCTCTCGAATAGTTTCCTCCAAGCTGTCCAGCCTCCTGTAGGTGCTGTGTCGGATATCATCTCTTGTTTTCCTCTGGCTCTGGTTGGCTGGATTGTCCACAGAGCGAGCTGAGCCATTGGACCTCAGAGTAGTAGAATTCTGCTGTACCTCAGGAGTCATCTTAATTTCAGTGTTGTGCTGAAGTGTCAGCACCCTATCCCCTGTCTCTATTCCTCTCCTCAGAGCCTCCACCAGAGAGCTCTGCTGGCCCGAGTGAGAGGAGGATTTTATTCTGGGTTTGGGCACTGGCTTGGATGACTCCAAAAGGGAATGCAGCAACCTGTAGGCCTCCCTGACGTTTTTTTCCTCTCTGAGGAGCACTAGGAGAGGCCGGTCACTCAGCTGGACCTCAGAGACTTCTTTAGTCTGTGGTGAGATAGTCAGAATCTGCAGAGATTCTCCTGCAGTTCTGCTGAGGTCCTGGGCCTCAAGGGGAGACACCACCCTCACCTCCAGCTCTGTCAACAGCAGGGCAACTTCCTGTTTTAACTCCATATCCTCTTTAAAACAATGCTGCTCTTGCTGAGGAGGGCTTCCAAATGAATCTCTTTCTTTTGAAATTTGAGTCTGGTAGACGGCGCAATGACCAGTCCAATCTCGTGATGGACTCTCTTCTACAGGGTCATTTGCTAAATCTCTGACAGGATCCTCTGCTGCAGTGGGTGAAGCTGTCAACACGATGTGGGGGACAGGAGACAAGCGCCTTGCCTATAAATGAGGAAAGCACTTGAGGTTTAACTTTAAACACACTGAACTGGTCTTTAGCGCAATCCAGCAACTTGCTGCGTGAGATCACTGCATACTCAGACAACCAACCATATGACTAAAAAAAGAAAGAAAAGAGTGAGCAATTTTATCAACTTGTATCTACTGTATGTCTAGATGGCTTCCTCTTAACATAAGTATCAGTATGTAAACATGTGTGGGCTCCTTACTGTTGCATCTGATGCGCTGTCTGTGTGGTCTGTCCCATACAGCTCCCTTTCAAGTTTAGAGCAGTCCAGTAATGCACAGCTGGACAGCTGTTTGACACAGTGTTCAAGTTTTTACAGCTGGTCACACATGCTAACTGGCTTTCACACACACAAAAATCACCACAACATCACCACTGCAAACCCACGGCAGAAAACACTCTTTCCTTCATGTGGTTGTGAAGGACCGATGCATTCATACTATACAAAGGACCTAAATGTGCAGATGTGTAACACTCGTGTGCCAAGGATGCTTCCTGAGACAAACTGATGGATTGTTGCTTAATAACACTGTGGTTTATTATTCTGTGCAAAGTTAAACCTGCATTAATCAATGATATCAATGTCCACATTAAATCAAGTGAAGAATAATGTTAAAATGATGCCAAAATCACAGAAATTTACCATCCAACTCTGCAAGTTTTATGGCCATAACAACATTCTAGCTTTTAATCTTTCACAAGTGCTTTATGATCGAGACTCAAAGCTGTCATCAACATAGGCAGCAATATCGCCAGCAAAAAAAAACTCTGTCACTACCTGCCCATCAACAAACGACAGACAAAACGACAGAGACATAACTCCAAATGAATGCTAATGTTGCACCTTGTCTGTTGGATGTGTAAGTAAGCAACAGTTAACATGTTGGCCATAACAACTTCATACATGTAAGCCAGTGATATGGTGGTGGCTATGTAGTGTCAGTCGGTTTTAATGTTTTTCTGCCCCGGAGTGGCCAAAAAATGATTAATGCAACCTTAACTTCAAGTTGTGCGTGTACAAATGATCACACTATCAAATAATTATATACATATACATAGTTACAGTCTCCAAACCAATTTAAGCCATATAATGCAATTCATCATAAACGACAGGCTTGTGTGAAAATAAGACTTTGCTTTGGTGTATTCTGCATATTTGTGGTTGGGATTCCTTAAACACAGCATGCGCACACATTAATAATTGGTGATTTTGTGTTAATTTCAGCTTGAAGAGATGGGAGGAGTGCCCGAGTGGATGTGGCTGTAGGCTGAGTACTAGCTGGTGGTTTCTGTGTGTGGTAGAGGATTGGAGAGAAACAGAGACAGCAGCTTAAGAGGGCAGCAATCCACAGCACTAAGGGTCAGCCAGAGTGTTACCTCAGTGCCTGGGGCCTCAGAGGGCCACAGGTCCAGTCTGCAGGGGGGTACACTTTTCCTGCTGTGAGGGCTAATGGGCAGGGAAAGGGGAGGGGGCAGAGCGAGCCTGAGCGGGGCTCTCTCAAATAGCTGGGGAGGGAAAAGGGAGGTTCACAAGCTGTAATGAATTGTAGGATAAAAACACAACAGCGACTGAATTATCAAAATCACTTTTTGTTGACTCTGTGTTCCATCAAATTTCAGGCAGGCCATCTCAAACACAGTCCAAACAGCCATCAGGGTCCATCTGTCGGGCTATGATCTGTGAGTCCTGGGTGACGATGTGTGTGATTGAGCAGTATGTGATCTTTGGGCTCTCCCAGTGCCAGGGGCAGGGGGACATATGGCACCTGCTGCTTGAACATGTGGTAATGATGGTGAGCATGTCTGCTTATGAGTATGAGTGCGCGCAAAAGCCAGTGGTAGATTGTGAACGTATCATAAATAATAAAAAGAGTGCAGTTTTCCCGCTCAACAGCCTATTGATGATATAATCAACATAACATACAACCCATGTTTTAGTTTACCTCCAATTCTGCAGCAATTTTATCCTCCTCTCCTTCCTCCTTGTCCCCAGAGGCAAGTGTGGGGGGTGTAGATGCAGGACGAGGGTTTTCGGACACGGCCCTCCTCAGTTTCACATGAGGCTTCTGTCCTTCAGTCTCTTCAGATTCAGACTTCTAAGATCGCAAACACAAAAAAGGCTTTTAAGGTATCTGAAGCCAGTGTCCGAAGCTTGCAGCTTAAACATTTTATTGACAAGCACACAACGTTTTGATCTCACAAGAATGTTCCTTACATCTATAACACAATAGATTAGCACCAATTACCTTCTCTCTATAAGGGTGAACAAATCTGTTCGTATGTACATCTGAGGAAGATTCTTGAGTAATTAAAACATTTGTCCATTTGTCCTTACTTTATATGACGCAGGGTACATATTAAAACTGTATGCTTGAAAGTTTTCTCTGTCTTACCTTTATACTTTTTCCAGGAATGAGGGGCTCTCCACTGCGGGTGGTTATGCCTGGAGAAGATGGGAAACTGCGTCGAGGAGGTGGAGGAGGAGGGGACTTGGAGGGTTTCTCTGTGCGATACCGTGGTACTGTCAGCTCATCTGGAAAAGGAAGTAATTCAGGCATCTTGAAAAAGGAGTCATACATACTGTACGTTTACAGTGATTTTAGAACAAGCTATGAGACATTTGAAGGCATTATATTATGTGTAGTATGTAAAACCTGCTTTACTCAATACTGAATGCTATGTCAAGTGACTTGTTGCATTCATAAAACTAAAGAAATTTCTTAAAATTCATACTGTATCTCCAGTTTTGATGTTTTTCATATTTTATATCAGTTTAGGGAACACATGTTCTTGAGAAAATCTGATGACCTGCAGGGCTTGTAAAAATATTTTTAACTAATTGGATTCATTTAAAAATGCATGATGGTTACCCTGAAAACAAAGCTGTTTTTCTTAGCTCCTAAAAAGTTGACAATTTGAAGAGGCAAGGTTTTTGCATGACAAGGATGCATGATGATGCAGACTGAAGCAATGAACTCTCCATCTTACCAGAGCCACGCCTGGATCCTCCCTCTTTCCCAGAAAGCTTGTGCTGGGGCTTGTTGGCGCGGTGCTCTGGGGTTCCTGCCACACACTGGGTGATCTGGGAGGATGGTGTGTTGGAAGAGGGCTTGATCTGCTTGGCAGCAAAGTCCAGATCTGGAATAGCTTTCATTAACTCAGCCTGGGTCTCCTCCAGCAATCGGTTGATGTCCTGGGCACTGTACTGGGTCAGACTGGCCCGCTTCTCCTCCCAGTCCCGCTCTGCTGCCTGTGGAGTGGAGAGACGGATCTAAACACTTTATAACACATACAACCAATGTGGTGTTGCAGTACTGGTGTAAATATGTTATGATATGATTTTCAATGCAGACTGTCAGCGGTGAGAAAAAGAGAAGAAAAAGGTGAAAAACTGCAGAAATAATTCCTACCAATCGGACCTCCACAGACAAAGCTTTGTCAGCAGCAGCACGGCGTTCCAGCTCCTCAAGGGCTTTGCCCTTGTGGGGAACAGGAGGATGATTGTCCTTGTGAGGGCCGGACGGGTTCCCGTGGCCACGGCTGAGGCTGGAGTGGGGGCTCCAGTTGGACAGGCTGTTGCCTCCCCCAAGGTCATTAATGGTGAGTGGTGGGCTGGTGGGGATGTCAAAGTCTGAAAACTTTCGCAAGTCGTTGTTGTGCTTTGATGAAGGACTAGAGAAGTCCTCCTGCTTCTTCCACACCCCCTCATTCGCTTGTCTGGTAAGACATGGAAGATGAATTCATTAATCAACTCTTTGAAATATAACTAAAACATGTTAATCCATGACTTGAAGTGAAAACAATTGTTGCTGAATGCCAAAAACATCCCAAAAGCTTGAAACACTGTGAAGGACGCAAACCTCCGCCAATACTGAATAATTCTCCAACTCTCTTTTACCCACAAAGATGAAAACAAAATTTGATGAGTTCTTTTGATCAGCAAGGTTAATTAAGTGAGGTGCTTTTTGGACACGAGGCTGATTAGGAGATAGATGGCAGAATGCTGAAGGGCACATTTTAAAAGTCCAAGTCCACACTCTGCATGAACTTCAAATGTCTTGATTCGTGTGACTGAAAAGAGCCTTCATAAGGGTGTCACCCATAATGTCAAGTGGTCACATACTAGCTGATTGAATGCACCCTTCAGGACACCTTTTTTTTCTACATACAATATGATTTTAAATCATTTCTCTGCCTCTGCTAGTTTTAAGAGTTTTGGCTTAAAACAACAAATGCTTAATGGCGGAAATCTTTGATCCGAATCAACAGCAATATCTAATCAATTTTCCTTGGTCCGAAGCCTGTCTATCCACCACATTTTATGAAAATCCAATCCAATGTTCTGCTGACACACAAACAAAGAGGGGTGAAGACATAATCTCTTTGGCAGAGGTACAAATGGAAAAGCCTTCCTAGAATTGATTACAAATTGGCAAGTGTTTGTGTCAGCTAATGTTGAACACATTTCACTGCAAGTGTCCCTATAAGAATTTATCGGATAAATGCATTTCCATCAGTATTCAGTATTCAACACAAACTGTCTTTCTTAAACTGGCATATAAAGCATAAAGGCACTGTACTGTACTGTTGGTGTCAGTTGGAGCAGGTTCATACTTGCGCATGGTGGCGAGGGTGTCAGTTATAGTCTTGCAGCGTTTTAACAGGGCATCAAGCCTGTGTGGCTCTTCTTTCAGGAATTTGACGGCTTCCACCTCCACCCTGAGCACCACCCGCATCTTACTCTGCAGGCCTGGGAACTGATCTGCAGGAGAAAGATGAGGAGTAACACAGGAAGCCAACCATATTCCCACAAACAAATCAATTCTACTTCTCAAAGACATTGAAAGCCTTTTGTGGTAATCAAATGAAACATGTCTGAACTACTGTAAATGGTCAGGGAGTTCATTAAAACAATGAGCAATCTAGGACTGATTAAATGTTTGACAGACTGGCTGTGGGTGACTAAAAGATAATCAGTGCCTTGGTGAGTAATTAGTGCATTATAAACTGTCTGCCAGAGTAAAAGACTGTGTTTTCTGTTTTGTGCCTGTGCACAGAATGCGAAATGTGCCAGCATGACTCACTTTTCAGTTCTGTGAGTGTTTCTCCCAGCTTTCTGAGAACAGTGGCCTTCTCCTCCAGCTCCTGCACTGTCACCAGCTTGTGGTTGACAGACGACTCTTTCTGGATCTCCTCCACTGACTTCTCCAGGTCGCTGAGATGGAACCGACAGAAGGATGAACACCAGGGATTATCTGCTACACTTAAATTTGACTGAATATTTATCTCAGAATTATGCTATTTGAGTTTCGGTAATACTTCTGCCAATAAACTGTCTTTCAATCAACTGGCAGCTAGATCAACAGTCCTGGACAGCTGAACCGGAGGAGTATGGACGGGTCTTTAAAACTTTCATGCAACAACTGAGGTAGAAAGTGGAACAGAGAATCTGTACAAAGTTTTTTCAGCTCTAATGTTGAGTGTGTCCGGTCTGGTCGGACTTATGTCATATAAATCTGCCTTAAGTTATGTAATGAATCAAAGTTCCATGTATAATTAACCAAAATAAATTGGCCATTAGCCAGGCTGAATAACAGACATTGATTAGCAGAGATCATCTAACAGTTCAACCAATTAGTCTGCAATCAAAATGCCGCTCAGAGTGAGATTCAGGAATTATTACCACAGTGAACATTTCCACATATGAGACAGATACAACTTATCTGATTATTAAATCTCAAGGTAGCTCTCTGCTCTGGTTTTGCAGTCACTTCAATTAGTTGCTGGATCGTCTCATACCTCAGATCTTAATAAGCATCTTGCTCTATGCCAGGCTTAATTACAGTTACAATTTCATCCTATCACTGCGTCACCCTGTGAGTCATCTAATTATAAAACAGATATGAACTTTGTCATGTTTGAAGCAATTATGAAATATGTGACAAAAACTCATCTTAAACCAGATAACCGTCAACTTATATAATACACTGACCACAAATCACCCATATTGGTACTGAACAAGAATTATAAATGCACATATTTTTCTTTTGATTACTGATGTTTGGATTATTACGGATTAAAAAAAAAAAATTTACTGGGAAGTTGGGGGATTTCAACAACCATGTAGTGTTCTACAATCACTGTCTGATATTATTACTTAATATTAAGTCCTCTACTGTTACTGACTGGAGCTGCTGGATGATGAGCTCCTCCTCGTTGAGGTACTTGAGTCTCTCCTCCTCCACCAGGAGGCGCTGTCTCTGCAGAGGATCCTCCTGCTTCCTCAGGGCGTCGGCCACGCGCACGTTCAGCTCCGCTTCTGTCCGCTTCAACAGAGTTCGCACTGAATCCTGGTTCTCCAGCTGCACACACACACACATTCACACTCAATGTTACAGATAATATACATATATTGCTCTTACTTCAGCAGGGAATGTTGTACATTCAGCGAGTATTTGGAAATGAACTGTATCAATGTTAGCCTCACTAGCCTCATGATAATAACTTGTTGAAGTTGTGAAATCTGCTATCGCTGCCATCGCAGCATAACAACGGGACAATGAGGGGGAGAACTGCAGCCGCCTAAGGCTTTTCAAAACAGACCTCTGTGATTAGCAGCAACTGCACATTTAGTTTTGTCCCATCCTTGAGAGAGCAGGCTGTGGCCTCTTCTTTTACTGTACAATCTTCTCTGCCTTGTTATGCCAGAAGAAGATTTTGCTCTATCCTTGACTACTTATGTGTTTTCCAGTCGTTGTTTGTGAGTTTTTAGCTTGCAAGATGCAGCAAGTGGTGTGTGTGTGTGTGTGTTTGTGTGTGTATCAGCACGTGCATACAATATTTCCCCTAACACAAAAAGCCGGGATGCCCTGAGGAGAACGAAGGATGTCCATGACAGAAGCACTGAGCGTGAACTCAGCCCCCTCTCAGTGTTATGAATGGAATAGTCTACAGGACTACTGCATGTAATACAACTCCCTGTGATGAAAGCACCTGGTAAGCAAGAAAAATTAATAATTGATCAGCCTTATGTTCCAGGAAGTGAAACAAGACAACAATATCACTAACATTTAAAATTACCCAGTATTCTCCGCAAATACAGCAGGCCAACCACAGGGAATATTACTAATATATATTTATAAAAATATGAATATATCCAAAAAAATACATTTTTAAAAAATCTTTCAGCGCTGTGCTGACTCTCTCCCTGTCTCGCCTGTCTCTCCTGCAAGCTCGCTCTGTATAATTCATGAACCACATGTAAAATTTAAGCTGCTGGCCATCACCTAGGGCAACAATGTAGGTCCAGGTGCAGAGGTCACACTTGGGCACACATACAGGTAAACAACAAACTGTCCTCTCTGGGTACAACACAGCCTCGGCTGTTTGGCTCTCTGTCTCACTGCTTAGCCAGTTGAAGAAGCCCTTGTGACTGCTGTCAGGGAGCAACAACAAATAAAAGCCCTGCATGTCTATCATCTGTCACCCCCATTACTCCTTCTTTCTCTTTTCCCCTGCAAGAGACTTGAATCCTCTCCTCTGCCACTGAAAGCATTTAACTCATCACCTCTTGCTGACTCCTCCTACAGTAACCATGGCATCGTTTCCATCAGAGATAAACGGAATAAATGAGGACCTCATCTCTACATTTCTGGTAACCCTTCTTTATGGCATTTCATCTGATTCTGCATCCATCATGACATTCTGTATCTCTGTAAAATACCATGCAATGTGAATTGAGCTTTTATCTTTCACATATTCTACTTCATTATTAATCCTCAAGATATAATGCCCTCAATGTGTCATGCAGTACAGCTATGTGAACCTGCAGGTGTTATTTACTGTAGGTACAGTACTGAAGTGAAGATCAAATAAACATCAAAGCCACTGCTCCTGCATTTATATTGAAATACTGTACAGTGTACATTCTACATCATTAAAATGTTAGATAATGATTGCATGTAGAAAACATAAATATTTAACATGTTGGGGAGTACTACACCTGTTTCTACAACTTTGGGGCAATCAGTGGACGTCTGCACCAAAAGCAAACCACACGTAGAGTGCATAATGTGGTCTTATATTCTGTATGACTTGCATGCCAACAGTGAGATAGGAGGAACCCTGTGAAGAATTGCTCTTAGTACGTCATTCAGACGAATCAAAATGATGCTGCTTGAGTCACTGAAAATGACTGGATTCATCTCAACCTATTGGCACAGAAACAGTCCCAGTTACTCTGGATACTGAACACGCTGTCAACTGTTTTTTACTACTAGGGATGTTAGAAAGTAGTTAATGAGTCACATTTAATGCTCACCAGTCTGTGGATTATACGGAGTAATTATTGTTTCTGAAAAGATGCCTCGCTGTTGAATTTTACAAATGTACTTTTTCAGTGCTTTGAGCACCACAAACAAAATTCCATTCACCTCTATTTGATTGGGGTGGAGGCTATGGAAAGTCTATTAGTTCATAATTTGTCTCCTGTTCCCTGTTGTTCGATGTTTTATACCTCTTTTAATATAGTTTTGTATCACCAGCTCGCACACTAGGACCGTCAGATGGCATTCTCCAATCGCAGAGTAGTTGTATGGAAACAAAATATGCAGTATGACTGTACATGTTACGAGAACCTTTTTTTTACAACAACTGTTTTCTTTTTTTAATCATCCTTTGTTGGGCATTAATATTCATCTGTTATGTTGTGCTGCTCATATTGTGGCATTTGACCTGGAATTGAGCGCTGTCTTTTTGATTGTATGAACTTGAGTGTTCAATACAGGAAAGAAAACTTCCGGCATGGATCATGGGATACAGTTAAAGAAGTGTCCATGTGAATTATATGCAATTAATATCTAAATCCATATTTCCTTACATTTGCCCAGTGTACACGGACGGACAGTGGCGTTTTAGCTGTTGTGCAGGACTGCACTCACCAAAGAATAAAGCAGACATCCTAGTGTGGGTTTTCTCCGGGTACTCCAGCTTCCTCCCATAGCCCAAAGACATGCAGGTTAGGTTAATTGGTGACTCTAAATTGCCTGTAGGTGTGAATGTGAGCGTGAGTGGTTTGTCTGTCTCTATATGTCGGCCCTGTGATTGACTGGCGACCTGTCCAGGGTGTACCCCGCCTCTCGCCCAATGCCAGCTGGGATTGGCTCTAGCCCCCCTGCAACGCTCTAAGGATAAGCAGTATAGATAATGGATGGATGGCTGGATGGATTTCAAAACCGGGACAAATAAAACTTTTCTGCATCGAAGTGCACCTTATGCACCCTAAAAATCTATCAGCATGGCTAGATACCACTAATGGGAAATGGATATGGATATACTACATACCTGTGTCTTGCGTAGCTGGGTGAGCTGTTTGCGTAGGTCGGTGGCATTTTGCTGCAGGCCGTGCAGGTGGAGCTGCATCTGCAAGCGGCCGACGCTGTTCACCTGGGTTGTGTTAGAAGGTGGCGGCGGCATCAGAGCTAGAGGTGCAGACGGTGTATGAGCTGCCAATCACAGAGCAGGACATGGGGGGTCAGCAGGTAGGTCATCGGGAAACAAACTGGTTAGTTTGCTGGGCTGTGCTCCGGTGAGATTTGCAGTCAGCCAGCAAGACACACAGTATAAACAATAATACACACTCACACACACACAGCATAAAGGCCAATATACATATATGGAAAATCTGAGCACACACACACACACACTGGAACAAATACAGTGTGTGAATGCAAGAAATGCGCCATATTCACAAAACCCTAATAGCCCACTGGGAGAAATGTGAGCTCATGCTATTAGTAACCCATATAGAAGTGCAATTAATCTATTCAGAAGTGACACAAAGGGGGATAACCATGCTCTTATCTTAACACATGGCTTTGTGAGTATGGTCATTGACTCCCCAGCTATTGTCGCGCACACATTTGCCTCCAGAACACACACACTCTCATACACATTTATAAAGGAGTGTCTGTGACAAAACAACCTTCTGAAATACCCAAAGGAAAAACCAAGCAGAAATTCAAAAAGTAGAGACAAAGACAGGAAGAGGGGGGTCCGTTCTCCGGGAAACCAACCAGGAGGAAAACGTGAGGATAGACACCGCCAGCTACCCAGCAACACCACACACCCATACAGAGAGCAGAGAGCCAGGAGAGATGTCTGATAGGAGAAATAAAAAGGGTGATAGAGTAGGAGATGGCAACTACCTTTCTTCTTTAGCCGTCCAGCTGGAATATAGAGAGAGTGAGGCAGTTACCAAGAAATTAATAAGAGGGTGATAGAGAGACAAAAAGGGAGAGGAAAGGCTTAAAAGTTCATTTTTACAGAATGATGATCCTGGAGAGCATTTTTATTGACTACAGCAGAGAAAATGACTCCGGTGATGGCTTAGTCTTTTGGCAGTGTGTCAATTTGTGAGGAAGCTTCAAAAGTGTCCTTGCACTGGCCCTGTGAAGGTCTGGCCACAGAAAAGGTTTTTTGGTACCGAAATGGCACCACAAAATTATGGACCGGGGAGAAAAAAAGAACAGAAACATGTATGAGAGGAATAAAAGAAAAGCAGGAAGATAAAGGGTTTTATTCACAAATGCTTTTATTCACACAAAATGATTCCTGTCAGTATTTCGAAAATGCTATGCTGAAAAATATATTTTTTGTAAGAAAGATATCTAGAGATATACATTTAATCATAAAATTCTGTTTTCTGTGCATCCAGTACAGAGATAGTCAAAAGCAAAAAAATAAACCTTCCAAATACTTCAAAGCTTTTTCTTATTACCTCACCAAGAAGGTTATGTTCACAGTCTTGAATGTTTGTTTGTTTGTTTAACACCTTTCAATAGCTCCAAGCTGTTAGAAGGTATATTTTTTCATTTCTGACACTTCTCCAGCATCCCTCTGGCTTCATGTGCTTATTGAGGCTAAAAACTTCTCCTTATTGAACAAATTGATGAAATTAATTTAATTTTCTCATCTGAGTGAGTATGACAATACTCAAGCGTCTTTCACAGGCATTGTGATGTTCCTTTAAAGTCTTACAATGGCCTCCAAATGTAATAAAAGTGGATTTTACCAGTAACAGTGTTTTCAAGTGGCAAATGAGTCATTTCAAATGAAACTCTTCAACTTTAGCAGTTGGAGAAAGACAAAGATAGTGAAAGAGAAACAGAAAAAGAGAAAGAGATATGGATGAGGTAGAAATCTTGTCTAATTGTATGTGTTTAAGAGTGTGTTCACAGGTAACCTGTTTGGTTCGGTTAAAAGGAACTCTGGTGCATTTGCTTGTTTAGTTAAATTCGTTTGGGCTGGTGTGAAATCTGTCAATTGAACTCTGGTGCAGACTAAACAACCAGACTGAGACGGCATGAAAGGGGGGTCTTGGTCTGCTTCCAAGCAAACTCTGGTGTGGTTCGTTTGTGGTCTGAAAGCAAACGGACCAACCACAGGATTCTTTGACAGTATTTATGTGATTTTAGTATGATTTCAAAAGCTGAACTGAATATTAAATCCATCTGCTGATTTTGAACCTATCAGGAAGCGATCTTAAAATAAACGATCTGTAATAAACAATGTAGGTTATATATTTATGGAGATCAATTGGTAACCATGGTAATATATATGCGTGTCAGCACAAATGCGGGTACCCTGATCAATCAGAAGCTATTAAAACTGCTGTGTGTTGTGCTTGTATCCTACTCTATGTAAATTACTAGGTAATTTCAATTAATTTAGTCCATTAAAAAGTGTGTGACATCGCGATCCCACAGTAATATTGTGGTACAAGTCGCCTCTTTCTCGTCCTGTTTCTATCTATTTGTCATTATTCATAACGTACAGTCAATTTGCAGTCTAATAACACTAATAATGTGGGTCCTGATGATGTGCTGGTGATGCAAGATGACAGTCACCAAAACTGTCCAATAAGTGCTTTACCTCTCAGCCTGTATAACCACATGTTTAGAGCTCTTGGTTGGTTAGTTAAAAGTCAGAGTGAACACAAACTGGACCAGAACTAAAAGGCAACAATGTATGATTTTTCCCCCCTGGTTCAGACTAATGACCAACTCCACAACTCTTAACTGAACCAACCAGGTGATAAAAACTGCAGCTTCCTGGACTGCTGACATGTTGTCCTCCCTCTCACTGTGAGAGCATTGTTGAATTTAGACCAGGTCACCATCAAACATTGCTTATTTGTGTCCATCCTCTGTAAATTCCGGCGCATTGTTCTCAGGAAAATTACACAGTAAAGGAATTTCAGCGCAAAGTTAAGCAACAAGAAGGCTAGTGAATAACGGTTTGGTACACAGGTCACGATAATGCTGTTGTACTCACTTCCAGTGGCGGAGCCGTCGCTGTTGGTTTCGGTCTTCTCGCTGGAAGAGAAAGGTAATGGCCGTGAGAACTCCGTC
The DNA here is from genome assembly GCA_003416845.1 of Oplegnathus fasciatus. Taxonomy (NCBI): domain Eukaryota; kingdom Metazoa; phylum Chordata; class Actinopteri; order Centrarchiformes; family Oplegnathidae; genus Oplegnathus; species Oplegnathus fasciatus. The sequence goes on from NTHP01000008.1 coordinate 250,161, forward strand.
CCTTGGTCCGGAGGGCAGCCCGCCATCATGCAGAGACGCAGCAGGCCGCATCTGAGGATCAACGGCCACAGGGCAAGGCAATTACAGTGCTAACGCTAACAGCACTACTACTGGACACTATCAGACTGATTACATTAACAAGTTCTTCTTGTTAATGAGCCCCTACTGTGCTCATGAGGATGAAGTGCCATGATAGCAATGTTCAATGTAAATGAAGAATTCTCCTGAAAAGCTATCTTACACATCTCTATGTATCAATGCATAAATCAATAGCACTGTGCCCCGTAGCTAATGTTTAGTGCTCCGTACTTGTGCTGTGCTCATACAAAGTAATGTACCACTTCACTGCTATGGAGCTGATAATGGCTCTGATAATAGCCTGCCGCTGTTCCTGTCGATAGTGCTGCCTATGTGTCTGAGCTGAAGCTGTATCTGTGAGTTTTAGAGGGTTAGTGGGGTATAATGGAGAGTCTTACGTGCTGTCACTGTCTGGTGCTCTGGTCAGCACACTCTGGACCAGGCCAGTAAGGCTGGCTATCTGCTTCTCCATTGCCTCCATACGCTCCAGACGATGATCCCTGCAAAAATAAATGCCACAGATGTGTCATCAAACATTGAACACGCTAAGGCAGAGGCAGTTGAACACTTGGATTACATGAAAATTGAAAAAACAAACAGTTTTTGCTGTATAAATATGCAACACACAGTGCTGTAGAGAAGCCATCTTTAAAAGTACCTTTAAACTTCTTAATAGTTTCTTTGTAAAATTTAACACTTGTAATCAAGTAGATCGCAATCAAATTTTAAGTGGAAAAAAACATCCATAAAAATTATAATAGTTTAAGACATTTAAAATCCTGCTGATCCTCATAATTACGATTGTGTGAGTGTGGTTTGATCAAGTTTGATATGGGTGAGCAATCCAACAGTCAATCTGATTTGGTCAGGAAACTGTACATGCAAATCACCTTCCAACATAGCTCTGCCCAACAAAACAGACACAACACCAATGCAGTAACCTTTAATGGTAAATAACCAGTATTTTCTTACATTTTGGCAGATAATAGATCTATTGCTCAGAAGCTGATTAAGAAAAAAAGCTTTCAGGATCTTCTTACAGTACAACATACCTTAATGAAATTCACCACACAGACTCTGACCACACAGACCTCTGAACACTGACCTGCTGATGTCAGGGTCTTGTCCAGACATTGAAGACCCAAAGCCAGGCGTGGCCCTGCCACCCTCTCCAGGCCCGGCTGTCAGACACAGAGGCTCTGAACTGGAGCTGGGCCTTGACTTCGGGCTCTCCACAAATACAGAGGAAGAGGCCGAGTCCTTGCGGAAGGTCTGCCTGACAGGCGAGGCTCTGCTGGGTGAGCTGGAATACGAGTCCCTGTCCCTCAGCTGCATGTCAGGGATTTTCTGTGGTGATGAGGGCGGCATGCGAAAACCCATGCCCAGCGTGGCTGAGGAGTATGTGTCAGAGTAGAGTGAACCTCCAGGCTTGTAGAGGGAGTCCTCCAGGTCCCCCTGAAGAGCAGCGGCTGAATAGGTGCTGAGTGAGCGCACAGAGCCACGGCGGTACAGGCCACTGGAAACGGGGAAGCTAAAGGGGTCTCCGATGGTGGCTAACGACTGGGTGGAAGCAATGCTGAGGCGGCCCTCGTGCATCAGGCTGTAGGGATCTGCATATAGCCCCTCGTTTTTCATCAGCGCCATGTTTTTTGCAGAAACTTCTTCGTCAGGTTTGACGTCGCGGCGCTCCAGGATGGCGCTGGGCGAGGGGGACAGGCCTGCGTTGGCACCGTGGCCGGCTGAGGGATGGTGGGGATGTCGGGGCTGTTCATGCTGGGAATGGGACCCGGCGAAAGATGGAGGACGTCCCCCGCTGTAGGAGAGGCGCGAGCGGGATGGAGAGCCAGAGGACGCTGAGGCCGTTGAGGAGGGGAGTGTGTTCAGGCGGCGGGTTGGGGAGGAGTCGCGAGAGGAGTACACCATCTCCCTCTGAAATGAACAAACAGGGATGAGGGTTACCATGGAGACCTACGGATGAGAGTGCTGTTTCCCATGTGACAGTTTGACATGAAGACAACTGAGATCTGACTGACACGGTACAGGCTGTCACAGTCTCCAGATGCCAAAAGATGATGAATTTCTCTAAAGACCAATTATTTGCCAAATTGCAGAACGCAGTATCTAAACATTTACTTTGTTGCTGATTGTTTTATTCATTTTTTAATTAGGCCAATGGCAGGATGAAAGAAACTGAAATCCGAAAATATGTATTTATTCTATTTAGTAGAGTGGTGACAGGATGCAGGAGACAAAGCTACTCATTCATAGTGAGGACAACTGAATACATCTGTCCACCATTTCCGACCTGGTTTTTCTTTTCCTCCACCTGCCTTCCTTTGTAGAGCGTCACAACATTGTTAAACATGCCCTGATGCTTTTTTCATCCCACCTTTGCCTCTGCTTTCCTCCTGTTGTGATTTTTCTCATTTCTGCAGCCAAATATTCTGTTTTCCCTGGTCACATAACTATTCTTGTTGCTTAACTCATCCCTGTTTTTCTTCTTTTCATTCGCTTCTCAGCATCTTAGCTAACCTTGTCATGCGGCACAATGTAATACACAGAAAATACTGGAGCGTGACAAAGGAATGTGTGCTGCTCAGCATTTATGCCCTGGGACAAATTCATATATGTACTGTATATTCACACAGCTATATGAGGTGGTCTGGTTTGCACAAACTTAAACAAGCAACAAAATAGATAAAAACACAGCTTAAGCCTCAAGTTGCTCCACAAGACAGCACCAGACACGCAACATGCACAGGAGCAAATGAATGGCAAGATACTTGTTAAAATGCAGCCTGCGTTCTGCCTCCAACAGTTATAAAGAAGCGATGGACTGTGTATCTCCCACTGTGAAAGATGATGGGTAACTTTGATGATTCGTGGTTTTGCCCAATAAAAGTGTTGCTTAAAAGCATGCCTTTAAGATTTGTTGGTTTCAAACTCAGTTTGAGGGTGTATTAAAATGTAGTTTGCAGTTTATAGATGCTGGTCAGCTGTCTCTTTACCTTTTTCTTGTATACAGAGGCACAAACAAGCATGCAAGCATGCACAAACACATACACATAAAATATACAGCACAGTACATGCACACACAACATACACAAGCATAATTGCCGTTTTTCATTGCCTGTTTGCATGGTTAATAGGAGTTGTATTCTCAGAATTGTGTGAATAATGCAGATGGTAAGCAGGGTTTTGTATAAAATAATTAAAAAAAAGGTCTCCCTCTGGCTTCCTTGATCTTCACTGAAGCAGAAATAGCTTCGGATGTTAAAATATGCTCATTTCACAGAGGAACATTGTTCTCTGGTGTCTGCACAGCAACAGATGGCCTACTTGAAGATAAGAAAATACATTTCCAGGAGGAATACCTGTTAAATTACTAACCCACATACACCGAAACAGCCTGTCAAAGTTCCCATGAAATACAAAAAACACTATTAACTTGCCAAAAAAGCACAGAGTTGTAGCGGTTCTCACTGACGGCTCAGTTGTCGAACATCGGACTAGCAGGATATCAGACAGCATTCTTTCTCTAGAGTAACCCAGTTGGCCCTCTTCACATCCCCACTCCCCCAGCTCCCTTCTCCTCACCCTCAGGTCTCCATTGGCCAGGTGAGCAGCGGCAGGATAGGAAGCATAGATGGGCTCTTTGCGGTAAATCTTGATGATGCTGCGGTCCTGGATGTCCCGGACGTCCTCCAGCTCATAGAAGACGTTGCGTGCCTCGTCTTTGATCAAGATGGCCGTGTTGGGTGACTTCAGCATACCTGCTGTCAACTTCTGAGGGAACATGTGCACGATGAGAGCGTGCAGCGTGTCCAGGCTGCTCAGCTCGTGGGTGATGTGCACCCGACGTGTCTCATCTCCGTACTGCAGGAACAGCACACCTAAAAGAGAGCGAGGGAGAGACGGTTGAGTCAGAAGGCGATGGCTTTAGGGGATGGAAAGAATAACTAGCAACGTAATTCTCTCACATCTTGTAGCATTTTTTGCCATTTTGACAGATGTAGTGTTGTCAATTATGGTCAATGTTCTGTCTTTTGGTATCCAAGATCCAGATAATCATTTTTATCATCAGATATCATCATGAAGAATCACTCACACACTTTCTGAGTGTGAGGATAGGACTGTGATAGCTGTGCGACAATTCACAGCTAAGGTGCAAAGATGCACGTCTAAGGCGGGTTGAATTTTTACTAATGCTTTTTTGTAAATAAAACTTCCTATCAATAATCAAATAGCAATAATGGATATTAAATTACCCCAAAATAGCCCCACTTCATGGAAAACTTTGTCAGATGCTGCAACCCTTGATTTTATAGGTAAAGATGAGTCTGACGCCTGACTAACCTGAATATTCATCTTCATACACCGTGGGACAAACAAAAAGAACAAACAAAGCAAAGAAAGACCAGTGATTAAAAGTCAAGCAAAATAAGTGAGATATTGCAGACGAGTTGGGGAGAGAAGAAAACAAAGAGAGTGGTTAGTAAAGAGACATGGAGAGGAGAGACTGGCAGCTTTGCTGTTCTACTTCTGTCTGAGCTCATCAGTCACTTTAGTTTTACGCCACTTTTTTATCTCACTGTACTGTACCTGACATAACACCACACCTTGGTCTTTATGAGTCTGGATCAGCCTCACACTAATCCTCCCTACATTCCCAAGGCTCTTTTATAGTAAACCTGTCCTTGACTCTGCTGTTTATTCCTGCAGTTGCATAAAAACCTTTACTTGTTTGCTCACACATTCTGCGTGAATATATTAGGAATATATTCTGGCCACACTGAAAAAAAAATCTACTTCTTATAAGTATTCTTCTTATCTGAGGACTCACTACTCTCTAGTTCTCTGTATCAGAGCAATTAGACTAAACTACAACTGTTATGGTAAATGAAGTGAGAGTATAACACTTCCTCCCATTCTCTTTAAGCACAGTGGTTCACATCACCAGCTACATGAGGTAAACAGACAACTGCAAATCTGTCCAACCAGCATGTTGTGACAGAGCCTGCCAGCAGTGCTTCAAATGTTAACCTGGAGATCGTAGCTTATTCTGGCTGGCAGAGCGGGACAGTGGCAGGCTCTGGCGAAATCGGTTCATCCGGTTGAACCCAAGGGGGATGTCGGCTTCTGACATGGTCTCCAGGGATTCAGCGGAGGCAAAGGAGAGCTTGGCGGCCTGGTCGGCAAGCCCAGACTGGGTAGACTGGGAATGTCGTGGACTGCGGCTCTGCAGGAGGAGAGGAAACACGGAGGCACACAATCATTGACTGAGAGGTGAAATCAAGGCGGAGAGAATGGATTGGACAGGGCCGATGGAGTAAGACCAACCGGAAAAGAGACAGTGAGCACACAATGAGACATCACACAATGAACCACATAACAAGATTAACAAGACCTTGACAATGGTTTAGCTACCAGCCATTCACTAATAATTTACTAGCGTCACAGTATCTGACACAGTTGAATGCTACAGCAGAAAAACACAATATAGTTGTTCTCAAACGGCACAGCACTCCAGGGCATCAGCCTTCATGAATCACCTATGGTGGGTAAGGAGCAAAATTAAGCTGGAAATTGTGCTGCAGCTTAGCATAAGTTATGCTATGTTTGCTCGACTCTGCACACCTCCCACACGCCCTCATCCAAACTCTTGTCCCTGTGCTGCTACGAACTTTAAACGAGTGCTTGTGGGATGGGAGGAGAAGCTCATGCAAATCCTGGGCTGTCACTGTGGGTTTATCCTGCTGGCCTATGCCCAGGCGTCTCTCGCTGAAAGACTGTTAGTGCAGCTGGGGCTGAGCTCACTGAACTGGCTCTCTGATCCCCCACCGCTGTAGCGTCTCCTCCAGCTCAGAGGCTGCTGTAATGAGCTCCCAGAATGCTGTCTGCTGATTGTTTGGATGGCAGAGGCAGCCACATCCTTAGCCACAGTACAGTAGCTGTGCCTGTCTCCTCCTCCTTGCACCATGAACACAACAGTCCCCCCCCCCNNNNCCCCCCTTTCCAAGGATTTCCTTCTCTCCCTTCTCTGCCTGACTCAAACTGCAGCACGGATCTACTGTGGCTTTCATTAATGTAGTATTTAATTAATGTGAGATTCTAACAGAAGCTACACAGAGGGCCATCTCTGCACTCACTGACTCTCAGCAGAACTACGCAGAACATACTCATACATCCAATTATGATTTTGTTAATGAGACAATATGACAAGAGGCCATTCTGCACAGTAAACTAGGGCTGCAACTAGAGTTTACGTTCATACACATTTTTTTAATTAATTAATTCATTGTTTAAAAAAATCCATAACATGAAAAATAAATAAATCCCATCTCAATTTCCCACGACCGAAGTAGGCATCTTCAAATTGCTCGTTTTGTCAGTTATTCAGTTTACAACGTTATGAATGACAGAAAAGCAGCAAATCGTTAGCATATCGTTAGCATGTTAGCAAGCTAAATAGTTAAACTAAGATGGTGAGCATGGTAAACATTCTATCTGCTTAACATCAGCATGTTGTCATTGTGAGCATGTTAGCATGTAGCTCAGAGCACCACTGTGCCTAAGTAGAGCCTCACAGAGCCACTAGCATGGCTTTAGACTCTAAGTCTTGTTGCTTGGCAAATGGGGTTATCAATTAATCGTTTCTCATTTATCAGTAAGTTCAATGATTGTCGCTGATTCAATTTTTGCTGCACTACAGTAAACTAAACTAAATGGGCCGTGGCAATATGTAACTTCTACTACTATCATTGGTAACAAGCTCTTTAAATTAACTGCTATGTTATCACATGTGTGTTTACAAAGCAAGTTACAAACCCCCATCAGGACTGAGAAGAGGAACAAGCCTTTTTTATAATGTACGCTCCTTCTGTCACTATCATACATAATTCAGTCACACACCCACACACACACAGAGAATGATAGTGGTGGTGTCCTGTGATAGTGGTGGCAGACAGTGTCTGAGCACGCAGAGGGATGGTGATGCTGACAGATAACCCCAACCATGTTTTCTAATAGGGTCATTTATCTAAACTGTGACCACACTGAACAAAAACACAACCAACAGCACCAAAGAGGAGCGGCATGTACTGCAGTGTGTCATATTCTGGCCTTCTACAGTGGGATGTGAAAGGGAGTTAGATATAGAACTATACATGGTAAGGTTGGAGTTCAAAAGCATTTCATCTTGTCTCAATCTAGTACTGAATCCTCTTAATAAATTAGTCTCTTCGAATCCCTTCTTTTAATTTTGTTTGATTGTATAAATGCAGTAACTTCATATTGAAAGGAATAGTATGATAGTTTGGGAAATATGCTTATTCGCTTTCTTAGAGTTAGAAGACAAGATCGATACCACTCTCGTGTCTGTACAGTAAATATGAAGCTACCACAAGCACACGGTTAGCTTAGCTTAGGACAAAGACTGGAAGCAGGGGGAATCAGCTAGCTCGGCTCTGTACAAATATAAAAAAACCAGACTATTTCTTGGCTCTGAGCAACGGCCACGCAAACCAGCAGAGACTCCAGTAAGTTACTGGTCCTAACCAAGAAATAGTCCGACACATAACCCACCGTAAAGCTAATTGTCATTTTTACACTCTTTGGGCCTTTTTGTATATTTACTATACAGGCATGAGAGTGGTATCAATATTCTCATCTAACCCTGGTAAAAAAGCAAATAAGCATATTTCTTAAAATGTCAAATTATTTCTGTAAAAAAGTAAAACTCAAATTTTGCTAAAGAGTCAGTAGACTACATATCCCCTCCCCTTCCTGCTAACGGCAGGTGATAAAAGATTTCAGAAGACATTTGTTAGACTCTGAACAAAGCCAGGTATTTAACCAACTTGGAACTGGATCTGTAGTGGAACCAGCTGCCTGAGCCCAATCCTATTACTCAGGAGAAGTAATACCCAGAAATAGATTTGACATAGAAATGCAATAACAGCTTTCAGTATGAATGGCTGAAAAGACCACCATGTCTAAAACATGTCAAAGGAGATTTTTTCGGCGAGTATCCCTTTTTTTTCCTGCACGGCTGAGAGAGAAACATAGAGCAACTCTGTCTTTCTACTAGTGCATGTGAGAATTTTATTTCAAAGCTAAATAACCTAGTTGGAGCTTTCTATGAAAAGGAAAAGGGAATTGAGAATATGGTGCTGCATGACTGAGCTCGGCTCTCACAGTGTCTGCAGACTCAAATTTTAAATTTCTGAACCAGCTGAAAAAGAAAAAAAGAATCTGTGTAGGCAAAGTGAGTAATAATCTCACAACACAGTAGTCTATGAACGTGCTTCTGAACAAGACAATGAAAGCCCAATGTATGTATGTGTGTAAGCTTACCGCAGCTGTCATTATATGTTCATCGTCAGCGTGCCTTGTTACAACAGGCTCCAAACATTGACTTCCATATTGGTGGTTTATGTGATATGAAAACTGGAAAATTTATCGCTGCAGTAATTTTGCATTGTAAACATTATATGTGAATACACCATCTGGTCATGCATCTGGTCCTGCTAGACATGCCAATGTTATACATGATGGTGTTCACAGCCTCCTTTGAGGAAAACTGGTTCTACCTCCTTCTTATTTTCCTCTACAATTCTGCCCTCCCCCCACCTCAGCCTTTTCTTTTAGAGTGATCCAGACTTTTTCAACAGCACTCAATTACTGTCGAGAACTCTACACTGTTATAAGGGCACGGCGGAAGAGAGGAACAAGTAGGGAACAGGATGATCTTACACGGAACAGAAAGCGAATGGAGTGGAAAGCGGGACACGGCAGCCTGACAACAGACCTTAGGCTACAAACTGCATTAAACTCAATGCAACCTCCCACCATGTTGTTTCTTGTTTCGTGTGCTTGTACACATAAGCAAAAGCGTATTCACACACACACACACACACACACACACTAGACGCTCTGTTTTAAGGTCAAGTGATAGTGGCCGTGGTCTATGGCTTTTTATGTTTGGGGGAGCACATCTCATCAACCTCCATCTGACACTTCAATGTTGTCTTAGTCTGCAAGCCTTGTACAATCAGCAAGAGAGAATTCCTTAGCTTCTCTTTAATATAAATGTTAACTGAAAAATTGAGTTGCAGTTCGCCCACAGAATGTTTCAGTGAAAGATGCAAAGGAATAATGGGGAAACCAGTTTTAAACATACACTGTAATGAAACAGTGTGGATGCTTCTTGGCCAGTTAAATGTAAATTTATCTGTAAACTATTTAGAAAACATGTTAAGTCCTAAGAAGTGTGCATTTTACCTATAAATCTGGGCAGCACTGTACAGATTAAGCCAGATTTTAACCCTGAATTGGTCGCCCCGACTAATTTTAGAATCGGGCTGAATTTCTGCCACCTCAGTTGTCGTTTGAAGTGCCGTTTGAGGAGGGTCACAAGGCCTAATTAATTGCCTGAACCATCAATTGCACAAAGTAACGCTGCCTTTCTCGTTTTTGTCAACACTGTGGAGGACGTGGTCGTCCTGTCTGAAACAACCTTTGGAATTGTCACTGGACAAAACTGACCCCCATGTTTATGTTCAGTATAAGCACCCACGTTGTGGTCGGTCGAGTAGCAGGTTCAAATTAAAACGACAGTGTGAGTTAACACAACATACGATATTAACAGAAACGCAGTGTCTGCCTAGCTTAAGTTAAGGCAAATTTAAACTGCAAGATTTGAGCGTATCATGTGACATTCTTGCACAGACAAGCAGAAGAGCAAACTTGGGTGAATTACACTGCCGTAAAAGTATACTAGCAAGTCTGTAACCGTCTAGGTTGTGGTTTGATGATTGGTACTAAATATGAGGGTTAAATCTTGAAGTCCAGAGGTAAGCTGACCACACAATCGCTGCTGCTAGACTCCTTCTTTCCAATCTTTTCCCTGAATGTGATAATTTCCCTGTTAAGCGATACAGCATTCTCCTGGATTCGAGCAAAGAGAGAATATGACAAGAACCAGAAATGTTAAAGACAGCTTGATGTGTGTGAAATGACAATGAAGTGTTTGGCTCCTGAGTATTACCTGAGAGACAGGTGTTTAATGGTTAATATCACAACTCTCACGCCTTAACTGGATCTCTTCTTTTATTTTTTCCTCCAGCTTTTTTTGTTTCTCCTTCTAATGATATATTTCTCTTCCACAAAAGCTTGTGTCTTTCTTTGCCTCCAGGTGTCTGTCTTCCTCTCCTTACTTTTTATCCCCTGTCACTCATTTGTCTTCTCCCACCACTCCCAAAGCTCACTTCTGATTCTTGCTGAGCTGCTTTATGTCAACATATCTGCCTCCACCTCCGTCTCTAGTGAGCAGAGGCCAAAGCCACATCCAGGTGCCATGCTTGTGCTTTTGCTGTCTGCTTTTGAGGATTTTGAGTGTGCATTTTCTCACTCTACCCATAACCTGGCTCTTTTTCCACACAAAAAAGGTTCACAGCTCTCACTTTTAGAAAATGGAGAGAGAAAACAGCTCCCTAAAATCGATCCATCTCTCACATCTGTTTGTCTCTACTTGCTCTTCCCCCACTATCATTATTTCTCTCCATCTTTTCCAACTCTCAGGACAATCTTCTGCCTGGACACACAATCCCCAACCCCCAACGCCCCTAGAGTCCTGTCTCTTTATAATACCAGGAGTCATCAATGCATGGAACAAATTGCTTTGGCAAATTGCTTTGAATTGTGCGTCGATGCAATTGGTTTTCTCAGAAGGAGAGGGAGAAAAATGGCGTTCTCTTCCAAAGGGGAGATGATGGCTGATATTTCTGGCGGTGATTCTCTTTATTTCAGAAACAGTAGCCTGAAAACATGGCGAGAAACTACATGTTCCAAACAAATTCTTTTTAGATATACATATAACTGTGCACTGTTCCATGTCCAACACCTGTAATTGTTGTTAATACGGTTTGTGTGTGTGTATTCAATACACTACTGTCTGATAAGATCCTTGATATACTGTACATCTTTTTGTCCACAAGCAAAAAAATTTGTGTAGTGCAATCCTGATAGTAGTTTCATTTAGTGTTTATTTTCAGCAGGCAGGCGAATCCATGGAGAGAGTCAAGCTTAGATTAGAGCTGGTGGGATGAGGGAGTAGGATGGGGCTTTCAGAAGCTTTAGTGCAAAATGAAGAAAATTGAGCAGGATGAGGTGTCAACATAAAAGGTGTCAACAACAGAGTGTGTGTTGAAAGCAAATAGCTTTAGATCTGTTGCCACATGGACCATTTTGGTTGTTTCATTCCACATTTATTACCGCTGCAGCACCTTGTGGGGCTAATAAATAATTCTAACTGTCTCTGTTCAGTGATTAAACTACCTAACTTGATGCATTTTTTGCCTGCTGCAAAGCAACATCAAGTGATTAACAGAACAGCAACTTACTGCACTTAAGTGCAAATAAAAAAAACATTTTCATTAATCTGCAACTACTGTATTTTGATAATTAGTTGCTTCAATCAATTTCGAAGCAAAAACTCCAATCATTTTCTGGTTCGAGCTTGTAAAGTGTGAATATTTTCTGCTTTTCTCTGTTTTATATCATTGTAAACTGAATAGCTTTGAGTTTTGGACTGTTGGTCGTACAAAACAAGATGTGTGAAGATGGCAACTTGGCTCTAAGAAATTATGATGAGCATTTTTTCACTATTTTTTGACATTTTATGGACCACACGATTAATCGAGAAAATAATCTGCAGCTTAATCAATAGCGAAAATAATTGATAGTTGCAGCTCTGCTATTTTTAAGCTCAGCATTTCAACATTTTCAGTATTGCTGGAAACACATTTCTTCAGATCTGATTCTTTTACCAAAAAACATCAGAAATTGTTTTGTAAATGTTTTGCAAACCACCTGAAGGTCCAGCAGAGTTAAAATCGTTTGGTTGTGTAATAGATTTATGTGACAGACGGGGAACTAAATTCTATTTCATAACACTCTTGTTTGAGGTTAAAGTACTTGTGGGAGTGAGGGATAAATTGCTTAGCCTTCCCCATGGGTCAGGGCATATGGCTATTGATATTCAGTGACATTTCCACCCTGTCCAAATGATATTGTGAGCAGGGATTCGGGGAAGACTATACAGCTGATAAGCCCTGGGCTCTTCCCTCACACATGCACACACACAGCAATACGTTCTTTAACTTGCTCTGTTTAGCACACCTCCCTGCCTGCCTCTGTGAGGTGTAATGCCACAACAAAGTGGTACACATTACAATGTATACCAGCTAACAAATAGGCTCAGACTCTTTAAATTCAGCCTAAGTGAATTCAATTCAAGTTCAATACGTCTTCATGCTGGCCTTGTGCAGTATATACAATCCATATTTCCTCTCTGCAACCTGTGGATCATACGCATTCAGCAGCCCAGCCATGACTCAAGCCTCTGTGCTAATGTCAAAGCATTATTTCAGTAATGCCTCAGCGGCACATCTGAAATGTCTTCTTAATGTCTCAGTCAGTCTGAGTAATACTTCAGCAAGGTCACATGGCTTCTAGCCATTAATGCTAGCTGACTGAGGTATCATAAATCCCAAGAGAATCGTCTTCTGCAGATTAAATGGAGCTGGAGAAGTTTAAGCTGTCGCCACCCCTGACACCTCTGCCACCGCAACCCTACACACGCCACAAACACACACACACACACAAGCTGCCCAAAGAGCCGAGAGATGCCAAGTGAGCTGGGTGTTGCATGAGCCAGACGACCAAGGAGATAGGCTGGTGATGCCTGAGGAGTCGGACGTGATCCCACAGCACAGAACACACACAGGCACATTCACTCACACACACACACACACAATGGACAGGAGAATAACAAACCCACAAGGACACTTAGACACGCAGCACTGACCTTAAAGCTCCAGTAGTTGGGCTGTTGCTGTGGAGTTCATGAAGGACAAAAGAGGGAAGGGTGGGAGACAGACAAAAAAAGTTAGATACTTACTTCTCTAATAATGGTTGAAGTTCACTGATGGAAAAAAACCATTGTAAAAAAAACAACTAAAAAATGGTGCATAGAACAGGCTGGACTGGAGAGGAGATACAGTCTGAATGCAGGCCTTTGACACAAAAATCCAATGCATCCTTCCCAGAAAACACTATCAGCTGCATTTCCTAAATTGTTTTTGTGTAATGTGTGACAGGCTATTTATGAAACTCATTAATATTGTTGACAGCTTCATCTAATGCGACTATCTAAACCACAATCATTAAGTCTGATTGGTGTTAATGCAGGGGGTGGCTGTGTTTTGCAGGCATCGGATTACAGCGCACCTGAAACAAGATTGCGCTGCTGGCTGTAACCGGTGAAGGGGAGGAAATGAAAAGAGTGAAATCAAATCAAACAGCGGCCCACTCTGTTGTTCCGACTTTGGCCTCTCTCCCAGACTTCTCCACCACAGGCAAGCAACCGCTCTGTCTCCTCGGTCTCTCCTGTCTCTTCGGCTCTCAATCCACCTGCCGTGCCCTTTTCTGAACCTCGCCACCTCACCTGCTTATTTTTACCAGCCCATGCTGTATCTCTCATCTGTCCATTTGTCCTTCCTGCTGCTCTGCCATGTACGCTCGCATGTTGACCGAGGCCTCAGGAAGTGAGCTTTCCATTAAAACATAATTACCCCAAAGTCAAAACCAGGCCAAGCCACTGATGGCCCAGAAAAAGCTCAAAATGACATGGAAAATTAAAAAAAAGATTGCGCAGAGTTCATGAATTTTAATTCTAATCCAAACTCTTATTCTAGTTCTTACTCTTATCTGCAGGCAATTTTCAGTCCATTCAGCCTCCCTTCTGCAGGACCCACATTACTCTCCTGGCGCAGCAAGGGAAAAAAAGTGACAGGCAAGTTTTGATTTATGATAGTTGGGGGTTTTTCATTATCAGCCTTCCATTTTAATACTGTCTCAACAAAAGCCTAGATTATTTCAGTAAACACGAGCATCAGAGGGAGCGTTTCCAACAGATTATTACCTTATTGTAATCTAATCTTTCACTTAATGTTCCCCCATTTGGCCCTGATGCCATTCTTTGACAGTCTCTTTGACTTAATGCTCTTCTCTCGCTCTCTATTTCTTTCTCTCTTTTCTTTATGTATTGCGGTGTAATTTCTTGCTTGGCTTTGACACAATATTAAGTGTTAGAATTACACTACTCCAAAGAGGTAATGTTTCCTGGCCAAGAGGACACTGAGCTATGATTAAGTAACATTTGGTCTAACACCATGTAACCATTTACAGATTTTATACGGACTAAAGCAGTGTCCCAATTCCATACTACACACCAATAGTATACTGCAAGAAATCAATGTATGTTTTGTACAAATAGGTGATGATAGAGAACGTGTACAGACAGATACCAGTCAAACTTTGACTTTGGAATGACACTGCTAATAAAACTTCAAACTTTAGCTGTGTCCCAATTGCTAAATACTAACTGTATAGAGCATGTACTATATTTATAGTATACTGTTTTGCAGTTAGTGTACAAGAAATCAACATATTCAACCCATTTTATACTAACATGAAATGACATAATACTTGCACCGTTGGGCGTCAATTAAACTGTGACAATTACACTTTCCAGAGGTGTTCCTGAAGCTGTTTTATCTCCATCTATAAATAGCTGTTTTCCAGCTGTGAGCAGCGCTCCTTTTTACTTTATGAATTGTATCATGGGAGAATAGTGTACAGTAGCAGGACACCGAAAAATAATGTTGTTGTTTTTTTTAAATACTGACCGTTTTGAGTATACTTTATTTGTCACTTTTTCAGTGTGATGGCATTAAAAACTCAAAACCTGTTTAGTATTGGTATGTGTGAGCATGGAGTTAGGACACAGCATAACAGCGTGTCTACACGGGAGGCGTTTCAGTCATGTTTTTCAGTCGTCCATCTCACACGCCGATTTAGTATGCATACTGGCATCTTAAAGTACACTTATTTTTGTCAGTTTTCCAGTGTGAACATTACACACTCTGCTAACAATTAATAGTATTAGTAGAGTAATAGTATGGAAATGGGACACAGCACAGTCATGGTATAATAATAGTAGGGGTTCAACACAGTACCAGAAAGAGTTGAATTAACACTTATCTGAAACCAAAAACTGAATTGAACGAACATTATGACCTGCATTCTAAAAGGTAGTAGTTATTCCAAGGTATTTCATTGTGTATTATTCTGTCTACCAAACAATGTTTGGCTGATGGAGAGGTGACTGCTCTTTATAGTTTTAAATGTTAAAAAAACAGTGCATATATCTGGAGTGCCTAGCCTCTCTGGCACTGAGACAAGTGGGACATTCAATATGATATGGAGCATAATCTCAACCCACACTTCCTTTTCCCCATAGTATATAAATTTCTACCAACGTATGTCAAAGCAATTATTATTAGAGACAACTCTTTGATGTGACGCTGAGGAGAATTTCTGTCTCCCAGCTAGTTGTTCTGAGTTTTTTTTTAAATACCATATATTGTCGCTGTCCAGTGAAAACCATGTATGTCTAAAGTCTGAAGTCTTACATTTTCCATTATGTGTTAGTATAATAATAAAAAACACCTTTAAAAAAAATCTGATGATCTCAAAGATGCATCATCACAAAGCTTAAAACAAGTTTGTGCTTTTCATAGGACAGTGACAGATATAAATCTAAAAAACATCTGCACCTCCTCTGTCAGATAGCTAATTCTCAGTCAGACTCAGGGGTGAGAGGTCATGGGCAAAGTGGGTCACTTTCAGGGATAAGATAATATGTGCGGTCTTCTCCGGTTGGACTTGTATCGGCCTTGACTACCTGATCATGCGTCTGTCATTTATTCTGTGTAGCCAGTCAGTAAAGCTTCGTCCTTGACAATCTGTTGAGCTGACAGCGGCTCAGGGGCACCATTGGTGCATCATAAATAATTGCTGTTCACTTGTTCAGACAACGTTAATGATTTTATTTTCCCACAAAGCTAAATGACTCTGAGGGCTGGCTTTAATGGTGCAGAAGTGATTTGTGGTCTTGTGTGTCTGTCTCTGCCAGTGTTTCTCTGTTTGTTGCCTTAATGAGGCTTACTCAGTTCTCAGGTAAAGTAAACACATTCATTCTCCACCGCCTCGTGTTGTGTTAACCGTTGCTCCGCTGACAGCTGCAGATATACTGAACTTGGACTTTGAGTTGCAAATACTGCACTGAGAGGGTGTGGGACCAAACTCAAGAGGGCCTATTTCAATGTGTGTTACTACCCTTTAACAATTCTCCTCCTGGCAATCATCACTGCAATCAATGCATTTCTTCTGTACAGAAATTATATTGAAGACATTGTTTTATACTGTCAATCATTATCACACTAACTCATTCAGCCATAATCTCAGATGAGAGATGAAACTCTTGACTGAGGCTCTACTACTTAGCTCAAATGTACATCTTGTCATTTTTAACCACCTGTTGAATTAAATATGCTGTGAGCCCCAAGGAGACAGTGCTACTGATGTGCAATTGAGATGTCAGATTTAAACTTGGGGCTAAATGTCTTCCTGACTGCTAAACAAAGATGCCCATGTATACATTTACACACAGGCGTGTATGTGCACTGGCCACAGAGCTCCAACAGAAGGACGTAGCCTCGCAGAGTGGAGCGCTGCATTACCTGACCTGCATGTAAAGCAGGCTGCACTCACACCACCCCTCCTCCACCCCCGTCTCTTTCTCATGTCGTCATCCTCTCTGCACCCCCGCCCCCCATCTCAATCATTCTTACTCTTTCCCCCTCAGTCCTCCTCCGGTCTGGTTTAGTGTCTTTGCGTTACCGCAGCCTCTCTCCCTTTCTCCCTCTGTTTTAAAAACACCTGCAGCTAATTAACGCTCACCCAAAACAGACGCTCTGTGCACAGTTTACAGTATCGTCCACTCAGCCTTCGTCTAGCCTGGGCTTCTGCCTGCTGAGCATACGCACACCGTCACCACAACAACCACAACAAACACAACAGGCGTGGAATTTAATCCCAGCTGGCACATCCTTATCCCCCCCCCACACACACACATACACACCTCTCTACAACAGCCTCCGGCTTCCAGTTTCAAGCTTCCAGTCCCATCTCACCTGCAGTGCACCTGTGCCTGTCCACCACTCCAGTCATCCCAGGCTGTCCGTCAGGTGCAGCGAATCCTCATCGCGTTTTTGCCCGTCTCTCCCTCCCTCTGCTTCTCTAACCCTCCCTCCCTCTCCCTTACTCAATCTCTCTCTCTCTCCCTCTCTCTCTCTGTCTCACTCTCCAGTAGCACATGCGGCGGAAACTCTTTATTTAATTCATTACAACACCAGCCGATTAACTCCTTCGCAGATGGGCGGCTGGCTCCTGCTGGTGCTGGCTAATTGAGCAGCGGGCTGCTTGACTGGCTGCTGCGCTCCTCTCCAGCTCCGCCCCCCCTCCCACCCTCCTTCCTTGCTGTCCATGCTCTGCACATCCACGAGATGACAAGGAATCCTGGGCTCTGCTGCTTCCTCCCCCGTGCAGTGAAAATGCCCTGTCACTTTAGGATCTGTCCACTCTCCCGGCTGCTGCTTAAATTTTTGTTTGCCTTCCTCTTTCCTTTCTGTCTTCACTATTGTACAATTCCTCCTTCTCTACACAACCTGACCTTTGCAATGCGATATCCCTTCTTGCCATTTATGGGAGAGGTTGCCACGGCAACTATGGACTCCACCTGTCTTTCACCCGCCCACCCTCGCTCGCTCGCTCTCTCTCCCTTTCATTTTCTCCCCTCTCCCCGTTGTGCTTTTCTGTCACGTCATTACACTGAATTTACCCTTTTTTTAATACACACACAGCAGTGGTGCTTACACAAAAAGAGTGTGTGTTTGTGTAGAGTACAGTATGTGCATGTGTGTGTGTGTGTGTGTGTGTGTGTGTGTGTGTGTGTGTGTGTGTGTGTATGTAAGTGAGACAGAAGGGAGCTAAAGAAAGCTGTTGAGGCTGTGAAACTGGTAGTTTGAAACTCAATTTGGAGGGGGAGAAGATTTAATGAAAAGGCGAACACCAAAGCAGAAACATTATCCCCAAGTGTTCGGAGACCTACATTAGCATAAGTGCATTCAATATGTTTATGTGTGTGACTTCCTGTCTTCCTTCACACCTCAACAGTGCCAATCTTGCCCCTCTATGTAAAGTTCTGAAGAGAAAACAAAGAAAATCTTGGCTGTGACAGTTTAATGACGACCTCTAATAACACAAATACAAAGACCACCTGGCAGCCTTCCATTATTTATTTTTTCTCCCTCAATTATTTCAATGAGCACAATGTGCAGCATTGTGCTGCTTTCACTCTAGATGATATCTGACAAGAGACATTTTATTGCCTGACGATACATATGACTCCACCTAAACTACGAAATGTATACATGATGGGCCTTTCTGTGTCTACATGTCATTTTTCTGTCACCAAATTGACAGTATTGATCAATTTGATTGCCAAAAGAAACACATACTGAGCACCAAATAAAGTGTCATATGCATCTCTAAATAGCAGTAAAGTGGTATGAGAAAAACAGACACATGAAATGTATTAATTAATAAATTAACATTAATTTGACAATGACATTGGGATGATATATTGTCAGACACAATTGTTTTCAAGGGTGAGAAATTTGCATGAGGTGGTGAACTGCGTACCTGTTCTCGTGCAGACCGCTCTGACGTACCCCTCATGCTGGCGTGGGAGGGTGAGGGCGATGGAGGGTTGTGGTGAGGGCTGTGGTGCGGATGCTGCAGCTGCTGCTGCTGCTGGTACTTGCTCTTCAGGTGATCCATGAAGGCGTCCCTCTTGCGTTCCATGTCAGCCTTGTGCAGGTTGGTCAGGGCCTCCAGGCTCTGGGCGGCGCTGACGGTGTGGCGGTGCTCCGACGTGTGCACCAGGCCCACATTGGAGAAGCGCCGAGCGCTGTTCCCCAGCGTCCGGTACTCCCGTGGATATTCCAAGTCATCTGTCGAGATCATGTGACTGCCACCACGCTCGGGATCTGAGGGATGAGGAGAGAAGAGGGGAAGGGAGGATGAAGGAGAGGAAGAAAAGAAGGAAGGGGTGGAAGAAAGAGGTGAATCACCACCCACACAAGCATGCAAAAAGATTTCAGGGTGGAGATGTACATACACACAGAGCAGGCACACATAGGTGGAAACAAATGCAGAGAGACGGAGAGTGGAAAAAATAAGGCACAGAGAGGACAGGGGAGAGAGAAAGAGAGAGAGAGGGAGAGAGAGAAAGAAATGAGATGGGATGTTAGACTATTTGCCACCAGGACGGAGCGGTTCCCCGCAGAATTATTGATTTCAAGTTCTGAAGGGAAGAAAAATGAGAAAAGTAAAATGCTTCTGCAATAGATCAAAGGAAAAGGCTCAAGCTGAATTTGCTTTGCCGGATATTCCATTGTGATATGCCTGCTTGTCATCTTAAGTGGCTTTCATTGTTTTCTTAGGAAACAGAGAAAAACAAAATACTGAAAATTGAGGTGATTGAAAGTCAAGTGGGAACATGAAGGAACAGTTCTTTCATATCTGTCCGTGTTCTTGTTCTTTCTCACCAACTTATGTCCATGTATCTGAGCTTTCCCTCCATCCCTTGACACCCTCTGCCACTTTCTCTACATATTCTCACTGTCTCTTGTCTGGAGGTTACTGATTCTGCTGTCCGTTTTTAAGGAGGCGCATCACTCTGACAGCCCTTGGCCTTTTATCAGTGCTCTAACTGACAGACAACCCAGCCCAAGGTGGAAGGCGCACAGGAAGGGAAGGGAAACAGCCGGGAGGAGACGGTATGGTTACACAAAAAATATGTGACTGGAAAAACGAATGAACTTAAGGCGTGATAAAAGAGCAGGGAGCCATTCGCCCGGTGAGTTACCTTGCTTAGGAAAACAGGCCCCGGCGTTGGCTAGAAGAGAAACATGCCAAGGGTTAATTTGTTTGTTTGTGCACAGATGTGCAAGCAAACACACCAGGACAAGTCACATGACCATCAGAAAAGAGCTATTGTGAAACGATAGCACTTTCTCTGAATTACAATTAGTTAATGCATTATAAATGCATTATAATGTATTCATAAGGGTTAACACATGGGGAAATGGTTTGCTATGAATACTAATAGTGTCTTACAATAACCTGTAGAATGGTAAATGAATATCGTATATCATGCATTTTTACACAGAAATAGTTCACAGATAATGTTTCTTAAAATCAGATGGGTCCTGTATTCATATTTGACCAAATACCAAATGAACTCCGCATAAACTTCAGATTTTAAGCAGGTAGAAAAAAGAATCAATTCAGAGATGGATAATAAAAAAAAACACTGGTTAAGCTAAGAGCATAAAAAGTGCTGAGACTTAATAAGGCTGAATGAAGTGGACCATCTGTACATTAAAGGCTCATCAGCAGCATTAGGATGAGCTGAGCTAGTAAGCAGCAGAGGGAGGCTCCTCGGGGCAGGAGGAGCAACAACTGGACTGTTAATGAACAGAGGAAGAGAAGAGGAAGCTGGCCAGATGGGGGCCCAACAGAGCGGCAACGCTCTCCAGTGGACAAACCTTAACACAGAGGAAGCCTGTTAAGGGCAGAAGGTCTGCGATAATTCAAACGCAGCTGCAATCAAACTGCGTGCTCGTTGTAAACCCATTTCTCACTCTATTCATTCTCTGAGAGATATCACACTCAAGTGTGATCCGCTGTTTCGACACCATGCCCTTACATCCACCACATTATGAAGTGCTGATAAACTGAGCAGGGGTGAGACGAAATGGACTGACCTCCTGGCTAATAGCATTAGCATTGAGCTCTCCGCTGCGCACCAAGGCTGCCGGCCATATTCATTTGGCCCCCTCGCAGCCTCCCAGATCTCTGGTTTACACTTCATTAGGCTGGAGCTTATTGTAGATCAGCTAACAAGGACCTGACTCAAGGGCCCCATTACAATGGATGGCAAAGCTGCGCCTATGTACTATGGCTTATTATTGTGACTGAGCATCCACAACGACAGTGAAAAGCTGAGTAGGCTATGCTGCCTCAAGACAAACATAAAACTGCGAAGACAATGAAACACAAACAATATTGCTAACATTTATAGGTATCAATTTAAGAAAGTTCAAGTCCTAACAGAAGTTAAAATGCGAAACAAGTTAATGGCTTGCAAACACCTGCCACTCTGTGCATCTTTGTACCAGTGGTTTGGAATACAGCCCAAAAACTTTCCGAACTGCAGATAGTGGATATACTTTCCAAAGCTGTATACAAAGCCCTCATCTTGAACACAGCGGGAGTAAAAGTTGTGTGGGCAGGAGAGTAAGAATAGAAAACGGGAGCAGGTTATTCATCTTTACTTTCGTCATTCACAGCCAATATATTTCCACATAAGCTGGCAGACAATAACCCTGACAGCCAAAACAATCTGTGCAAACCCACGCAATGCCAGCATCATTTAAACCTACATAAAAGAGCCTTGATGGGGTGGGTTTCTGGTGAACGCTTTATCACAAGAAAGCAATGTCTGTCAGCAAGTCTGAGTCTGCAGCAGTCCAAATTGCAACTACAAAGACTCAGAGCCTCCAGGAAAAGGCGCAGCCTGTTGGTCAACGAAATAATAGAGGACCTGAATGACAACGGGAGCCTGCAATCAGAAGCGATTAGATCTGTGAGCCCGGCCAATGAGGCCTGGACTGCACTGCAAGATAGAGAGCACAGTCAAGAGCATTAACCTGCCTAAATAAAAAGAGCCCACTGCGGTGGGCACTGAGAGATAAGACAAGACAAACAGGCCAGGAGAAATCACCTGCACAGAGAAAAAGATACTGCAAAGCAAAATTAAACAAAAAACAACTTCTAACAACCAATACAGCCTGATTAAGCAGTCCAACTCCATTTGGTCTTTCTCTGGGTTTATGCAAAATAAGCCTCAAACCTCGTTCCATCAAAGGGGGGTTGTTCCACAGGTTGAAGATGATCCATAAGAAAGATGACAAATTTATTTAATTTATTTTTTATATATATTGTAATTAACAGCCATTTTTCTCACAATTATTAAGATCTGTCCTACATTTCACTGAGCCATATTTTCAACTTTTCACTTTTTGAGTCACCAGTTTCCGCCGCCTTCAGTAGGTTATTTATATATGTAGGGAAATTCAGTCCGTGACATGAAGCATTTGCCTACCCACCCACAACAACTATCAACACACATACATAATAATATTCTGTATCACCACAGCCAAATCCTGGACCACATACTTCCAAAGGGAACGGTGTCTTTTTTTTTCTCTACAGTCACCTGCTGAACTGGACTTTCAACTCAGGAAGAGAAGTTGCTGCTCATCATATGCATAGACATATAGTATGGAGAATCAGGAGTGGAGAAGGGAAAGTGGATTGGGTGTGCTTTGATGGGTTTGGAAGAGGCAGGTGGTGTAGCTTTATATTTTGGGCATGTTAAACAAGTGGGTCAGAGTGAGTGGAGGGTGTAAGAGAGGCTTCAAGTCTCACAGAATGATAAGAAAGCTGCATACTGCACATATGCAAACAGAGCTCTGGATTCTTTAATAGCTAAATCAAAATTCACAGGTACTTCAAACACTTTGACTCTATACCTGTTACTATTGTTGAATTTCTGCTACAGCTTGAGGCTACGTAAGTTACTCCTGTATTAATGCTGTATTGGAAAAGCAATGTAAATATTATTTGGGAGGATGCAAATATGCATTTACTTTCTGTTGTGACATAAAAAAGTAAAGTGGCTAGAAAACACCATGTTAACTGCATTTAATGT
The DNA here is from genome assembly GCA_003416845.1 of Oplegnathus fasciatus. Classification (NCBI taxonomy): domain Eukaryota; kingdom Metazoa; phylum Chordata; class Actinopteri; order Centrarchiformes; family Oplegnathidae; genus Oplegnathus; species Oplegnathus fasciatus. Next base: position 273,046 of record NTHP01000008.1, read on the forward strand.
CTATTATGGCTACAACTGATGATTATTTTCATTATCAATTAATCTCCAGATTGCTTTACTCCATTAATTGATTCATTATTTGGTCTCTAAAATGTCAGAAAATAGTGAAAAATACTCATTATATGTTCCCAGAGTCCATGGTGATTTAGTTGTTTTATTTAACCAACAGTCCAAAACCCAAAGATTTCTAGTATACTATCATATATGACAAAGGAAAATAGAAAATATTCACATTTGAGAAGCTAAAATAGGAGCATTTGGGCATTTTTTCATTTTTAAAAAAATCAAAATTATCTCCATCATTAAAGATTATCAAAATACTTGCCAATTATTTTTCTATCGAACGACTGATTGATTAATTTAACAAATGTTAGTTTAATCAAAGTAGTTTCCAAGACACCAGACAGATTGTGTTTGGGGGCTTTGTGGCTGCAAAATGTTAATTACTGTGCTTACTGTGTGTTTACTATTTAAAATGTAGCTCTCTGAATACTGTCTGTCTCACCTCTTTGGCACATACAAGGTCTTCTCTAGCTGTGATTTGAATAGTCTCAACTGCGCACTGTTAGACATCAGGGAATATAAGTGGTGTCAGTGAATAAATAAAGAGGATGGTAATAAATCGAAAAACATATTGCCACCCTGAAACAGAACTTTCTGTCCAGATCATCATGTCAAGACACCTTTGAACTGTGTTTGCACTTCTTCTGTGTTAAATCGTGTTATTAAAGAAGCCATTTTTTTTAAGTTTCTCTGATAGTGCAGTATCTTCCCTACTGTAGAAGGTATGTCGTTATGCAGATGGTTGGGGAAGGCGAGGCGAGCTCTTCCCTCTGATACACAGCCTAATTTACTGCAAGCATGGCAAGGCTCCTTGTGGGATGCTGGCTGTGACAGCACAGGGCGGATAGACCAGCTGAATATTAAACAGAGAAGAAAGAGGGAAGAGGTAAAATCGAGTAGAACTAGGTGAAAACAGCAAACTGCAAATCCAGCACGTCTATTAAGGCTACTGGCAACAGGAAACAAGCCAATCAGCAAGGCCTACAGCTGTTGGCAATTGTAACTCTGTACGCTCCAGTGGGAACAGTTAAGACAAATAACTAGAAGGAGAGAGGGGCATGTCAGGATTAAATATAACCCTCTGAAAAAACACCAATCAGGCCGCTAAAACCCTGCAGGTCACAAATGAAGAACCAACCGAGGGGCTGCAGTTCCACATGTACTAAACCTTAAAATGACAGCTGTGGGCCATATTACCCACAGCCATACGATGATATTTAGAAAGCCTGTAAGGTTAACACGCTGAAACCAGCTCATGTGCTGGCTCTCTATGATGTCATTCCTACAAGGACCATCCCTGCTACGTAATTACTAATCCTGCAGAAGGAACAAGTGACTGGCAAGTGACTCTCGTCTTATTTACTGCAAGCTGTCACACAAACCTTGAAATTTACTACCGCAGATATATAAAGGCAGACACTTGGATTTCAATGAATAGCCTGCAAAAAAGTGACTCTGTACTTGAAAAAGGAACTTTTGTTTCCATCTCTCTTATCTCGCTCTTTCAGTGTTCTCACCACTTATGCTTGCTCTTCACTTAAAACGATGAGGCTCCGGGTATAAAGACACATAACCCAGCAGGCATGTGCACTTCACTTTTTTCTCTCCATTAAGGTAATCTCTGAAAGCTCTGAGGCACTGTGTGCCAGGAGAGGAGAGTTAAAAGGGGTGAAATTGACGGCTGGGCAGCGAGAGCAAGCCATCAGAAGAAGGTCAGCCTGCATGTCTGTACAGCTGGACGTAGTAACAGGCCGAGACAATCAGAAGGCTCCAGGCTGCCTCACATAAAACTGACAGAGACAACTGCAATCTGTTGCTTCCACAAGGTGACAGGAACGCCCTCTTGATCATTAAAACATGTATAATAAGAAGTGACGTGCCCATCTTTTCACCTATTGCTCTCCTCTATTTATCCATCATCTGCCGCTCACCCACTCACCAACCCTCCCACATCCAAACTTAGTTTCCCTGGGCAACGCTGGGGAATACTGTGGAGGCAGCCAAGTTAAAATTGTAGCAGTAATGTGGATCCAGCAAAAGCACCTGTTAATACACAATGGCACACACTTGGACAATTAGAGCATGCTACGGCTCCACGGCAACATCTCTGGGGCCGTCTGTAGCTGAAAGCAACAAAGGTGTGTGTATTCGACTGGAGGATAAATGCAAGAGATGATATATAAATGTGACAGAGAGAGAGAGAGAGAGGGGGAGAGAGGGGGAGAAACGGGTGGAGGTAGCAAGCATAATACACCTCTTTGTTTCACTTGTCATCCTGGTAAAAGCCGGCTGTCTTTTTCTGGAATAACAGCAGGCCAGCAGCAGGTGAGAGAGCCTCTTAATTACAGCCTGTTGTTGAACCAGGTCACTCAGCACACTACTGCCACTGGGTGTGAAGAAGAAGACACTCCAGCCACACCTCATTACATCAGTGCTGCTCAGTTTACCTCACTGGGGAGGCGGATGCTACCTTCAATAAGATGCTAGATGGAGACAGGCAGAGGTAATAGAGTTTAAAAGAAGGTAGATGGAAAATAAGATGTTTGGTGAGTGTGGAGACTCCACGCCTGCCTGCATACAGAGCAACTTCAAAGAGTTGCACCTCCTCTGACACTAGAGCCTGGACCTCTGATCTCCACAGGGCGCAATGCTGACTGGTACTCATAGGTGGAGGATGCATCATTCAAAGACCTAAACAGCACTGCATGGGAGGGATGCTGTCATTTTAATCATTGTTTAAAGCACCATACCAGTGTTGCTGTAACATGCTTTAGATTATTTACAACAAATCACATATACTTACAGTCATTGTAGTTTCCATTTCAAGTAATTTCATCATGTAACATTTGCAGATATCCGGTTGTATCTTTTGATTTGCACGGCATTACCGACTGACAAAAACTGACAAAAATAAAAGCAGACATTATTTTCCTTATGATGGATTACTGATCAAAATTAGGTTTCAAGATTCTCAAAGTTTCACACAACACAACAATGACTGGAAACCAGAGGCTACCTGAAAGACAGGAAAACACACAGAAAAACCTAGAAAACTATGGTGTGTTCTGGAGTATGGTTAGCAAATGTAGCTAATATTATAGCCCGTAAACAAAAGCCGAGGCGTTAACACATAGTGAGTTTGAATGACAGAGGCGGCGGGCTTCAGGCTTGAGTCATCATAACATCACAACAAGGCTGTTGCTGACAATACAACCACATACAGGGCATGTAAGAAGCTTGGCACACTGCCACGTGTATGTAAACATCAACCATAAACACACATACACAAGCTCGGCGCAGATGGAAGGTAGTGTAGAAATATGCAGACCAGTCAAATATTTCCTGAACTACTTGCACATAAAAATGACCAGCCATTGTTATTACTGTTAATCTGATACCTTATTGATCACAACTGGAAATGTCTCTTCCTGCCTGACAGTGCCCACATGGGGATCAGAGTACAGTGTCAGTTACAGAACAGCCTCTGGTGCTGGTAAGTTATTAAGCATCAACAGGACGGATTCTTGCTGAAACAAAGCCTCCAATCCAGGTCCTCCAATTTAAGGGCCATCTTGCTATACACCACTGTCCTTTTGTCTTCAGTATAACTGCAACCACAGAGGACCTACTGTATGCAGAGGGAAATGAAGCAAGGCTGAAGAAACAGCAGCAGGAGGTTAACCACAGACAGGTTTGATAGATGAGGTGCTCCATTTATTTATGTCTACCTTATTTCTCCATCTGCTACTTCAAATCTACAGGCGCCACTTTAAACCTAAACTGGACTTGTTGCCTTTTCATACCCCCCCCCCCC
>NTHP01000008.1:276929-291383 GCA_003416845.1 Oplegnathus fasciatus
CCCCAAAAAAAAACACTCACAGTATAACACACAGAAACAACAACATTTAGCCTCAAAGAGAGACAGAAAACACATAAATATCTATCTGTACATGTTAAATTCATCCAGCAGCTGTCGGAGATGGAGGTACTACTTCAATAGAAGGGCCCGGTGTGCTTTCAAGCTAATCTCAATGGATTCAGCAGAGCAGCACGATGCGGCGCACTGCTGAGCCAGTGAGCCAAGTGATGAAAGCAGCAACAAAACAAAGCATAAAAGACTGATTTTGCAGTTGGGGAACACCGTCACCTGTGGTACCTGGTTTTTCTTATTCTTTCAAAATGAACACACTAAACTCTGACAACCATGGACTGTGTTTTATAAACAGACACTTTCTTTTACGCTTTTCTCTTGATTTAAAACAAATTTGTAATTATTTGTGCTGTATTTTGAATAACTGTCATATATAAAAATTGTAGTTTTTTCTTTCCCATCACTACATTTTTCCATTTACAATAGGAACCTCCAGTAGACCAATAAAGCACACACTGAATAGCATTCAGAAGAGCTTAACAGTCCCTTTCTCAAATACAAAAATATTAATTTATTCTGACGAAACAAAACACAAAAACACCCAACAAGCAGCTGTTAATTATAATGAAATAATTGCTGCAGATGAGCAAACAAGTTAATGTGGTTACAGACAGAAAGACTTCAGGAGAGAGAAGAGACAGAGGCAGAACAAGAACAGAAAGCCAGACTTTCCTGAGGGGTTGACTGTGACTGTTTATCATGAAAACACTCGTCCAATCAGAATCTGCCAACTGTTCTTTTATCTTGCTCACACATCACCACATATCTCCCTCAGAACACACATGGAAAGCACTGCTGCCACTTGAAAGGAAAGGTGTGAACACATTAAAGGCATTCTGGCTACTGTACTGCACCGCCTCGCCTGACAGACAGGTGGAGCCACAGCTGATAAAAAATAAAAAGTGGGCAGAAAAACTCTCAGCTGGAGGTCACTGGTAATAGAGATACCCCTGAGATGGCTGCCAAGGACTGCATACTAAATCACTCAGGTCTAATAGGTCATTATCTGTCCCATAGGCCCCGTAATATTAACAGCACAGCACATGCCTACCTGCACACACACACACACACACACACACACACACACAGACATCCAGAAGCATGTTGGCACATAAAATGCTGCAACGCACCCAATAACTGAAATATGACTGATGGGGTGAAATTTGGTCGAGCAGCTTAAGCCGCAAAGAAAATCTTGCGACATAAATGGAAGATTTAAGAAGTCTTCTCTATCTGAGCTGATACACAGAGCGTCTGCATATTCATGAGATGAGCAGGGTTATAACGAAGGCGGGGGCAACGCCAGAGGAAGAAGGTGGTAAGGGAGTTATAAATCTTTTCACAATTGTGTTTTGGCTTTTTGTGTGTACAGCAGGACTGTGTTGCAGTGTGTCTTGCCTGAAATACATACTGTATTGGTTGTGTAAAAACGGTGTAAAAAGTAATTAAAATGCATACTTAAAGCACCACTAATCTATAAGTTTTAAATTAACAATGAATCAAATAACTACACGTAATGTTAAAGGAGCAGCTCACAGTGATGAACCCACTGAGAATTATCACTCAGCTCTGCAGCTCTGCAGAGCTTCTTAGACATTTTTAGTTCATCGTTTTTGTTTTACGGCCCACAAATCTACTGTAATGGTTCACTCTTAACTTTAGCATTCTTTTTTTAACATGCTCAAATGAATGCTAGTATTTCTCCTTGTCTCCTGAACTGTTTGATTACACATTAGGCATTTGTTGTGGTTCTGCACACAGAGATGTGGACTCAAGCAGGAGCAGTTGAAAGCAATCAATCGTTTACTTGGTAAGAGTTCAAAGCAGAGTTCAGCAACAGGTAATTAGTCAGCGAGGGCAAACTAAGCAGGCAAGGGGCAGGCAGGCGAAACAGGCTGTGTTCAGGAACAGGCAGGCAAGAAACAGAGACGAACGCTGGAACAGTAAGACTGGGTAGTACATTAGATGATCTGGCAAATGACCGGAGAAAGAGTGCTGGTATATAGGCAGGGGAGATAATGAGGGAAATGGGAATGGGTATGCTGGTGGGTGAGGGGATCAAGTGACTGGGATTGGCGGGAAGACACTGAGGGCAACTACAGGGCAGGTGGGGAACGCCAGGTATCTGAAATATTAATAACTGAAAAAACATGAAAAAGAGCAAAAATGTGAAAAATGATTTGACAGAAATAGCCACTGTGACAGGGTGGTGTTTCTGTCAGCTTACTAGAGTTCTTCTGCCCCCAAGAGGTGAAAAAAAATTCTATCAATGCAGCTTTAAAGGTACCCTGTGGAGATTTTGGCCACTAGTACCACTACAGAGCAGTGTTTTTATGAATGGGTCCCCGTTTTGTTTGTCTTGTGCACGCATACACATTCCAGGCAATGGTTACACATGATTATACTGATCTGCAGTACAGGTGGAAGTAACACACCAAGATCAAGAGCCAAAGGCAGGGAAGAATAGGGCTGTTAGTAAGTAAACATGGATGGAAACAATGCCCATTTCAAAATGTTCCAAAAAACATTGGCTATGAAAATGTTTATGAGGAAGGAAATGCAGACAACTACGTGTTTGCTGGACATCAAGGATGCACAACATGCGGTTTGGAGAGTAAAACTGAATGTAAACAGAAACTATTTACAAAAAAACCTACATAGGGCACCTTTAAGTAAAAGCAAATACACCTTGGTAGTAATATCGCTTTCGTTTACAAAATAAATCTAATACAAATAAATATTTTTAGATCATTTTTATGCAAATAACACACTGCAAGTAGACTGTGAACTTCAAGAACATTCTCAATAATCGTAATACTTTGTTTCTGTATGTTGTTTCACTTAACTGTTAACAGGGCGTTGCTGTAAAAGAGCATGTATGCTCAGCTAACCTGCCCTGTAGAAATAAAGGTTAAATAAATATCAATGTAGTAAAAATATCTTTTTTCCCCAAGTAATTACAAACAGGAATGCTTAGGCAAAGTATAAATTCTTAGAAATATATTTATGTGCAGTAAGACGGTATTTCTTGTTACTGTACATCACCGACTGCAGGTTCATTAAGCTGGCTCTGGGCAGGTCAGGACGTACTGTTTCTCGCCTCCAGAGGCCAACATACTGACAGCATCAGGCTGATTACACAACAGCCTTCTGCAGGAATGTTGCCAAGACTGTCGGTAGGAAACCAGCGGTGTCAAAACTTCCACACTGTATACGGAAGAGTGAGAGCTAGGATGGCTTTTTAAAGATACTGCAGGAGCCAACTTTCATGTTCTAAATCTCTTAAAATGCTCCCTCGGGCAAAACCCGCAGGTACATAATGAGGAGAGGTGTGAAATAAAAGAGACGTAATATGAAAAATCAAGGCTTGTGTACAGGATGGATGTTTTTCTTCCAGTGGGGAAAAAAAATCATCATATTTCGCTGCGATGATCAGACAGGGTAGATAATAAATTAAATAAATTACTGCAGTATCAAGAGCTGTTAAAAAGTTACAAAGAAAATCACACTGAAGGTTTAAGATGGCACAGACAAAACAATTGTTATGATACGGTCATATTACAGCTAAAATACGCCCTCCAATAACAACTGAACTACTGTATGAGCTTGTCAGATCTGCAAGACCAAACAATGATCTTAATGTTTAGAGGCTGACTGCCAATACTGAAGAGCTTACACAATCTTGGAAATCATTTATTTATTTATTTATCTATTTACTACTGAATTAACCCCTATTAATTGGCAGGTTCCACTGCCAAAGAGACAAACACTGCACTCCAGTAGAAAAGCAAGGTAATTGCAAATGGCATCTACTGTTTTTTGTTGTTGTTCTCGTATCTAATTAAACACTTAAGCACCAAAACAAGATTATTATTATTATTCTTCTAATATCATTTCAGTGGAGTGAAAGCCAAAACCCGATTTGTGCTGCTAAGATTGGGAGCCTAAGGTTTCCTAATGATCGTATAATGATGTGTAATTTGCAGTAAATCTTGTCATCGCTGCTGGTTAAATAAGGGGATCTCAGTTGCTGGTGGAGCAGCACTGTTAAGGTTACTTCATTTACGGGGCAGGATTACTGAGCTGGCTCTGACATTTAGTTTGTTGCCTCCACTCCCGGCAGACCTGCTGCCAAGCCTCTTGTAGTATTAGCAGGCTGCCATTCTCATTCCAGACAGAGCCAACGGGCTAACCTAACAAGCACTCTCCCACAGGAACACATCTGTTGTCACATTAGTTAGGCTCTGGACCATGGGTTATCAATCAAAGTGGTGAATTACATTACATACTGATATTCATTCATCACTTACATCAGCTGATTAAATGATTTACAAGAACAGATGTAGGCAGGAGCGGGTGGAGAGGTGCCGAAAGACAAGGGGAATGTTAAAGAGAGGACGTATTCAGCTCCACGAGCCAAACAGAAGCGACTGTGGTAATGAAACTGTGAAAAATGAGTTTGGAGTTCATCTTCTGTTGTGACAAAAGCTAGGTTGGCACCGACTTTGGCTGCATTTCACTCAGCAGCATTTTCATTTAATGGGTTTATAATATGTGCAAGTGTCATTGTACTTGCTATGATATTAAATCTAAGCGCTAGCCTCGATATTTGACTTTTAAAAACGCCTGAATGTACAGTTGCTGGTGATGACAGCTTTTGTAGCTGACTAATAGGCATACAAAGTCTTTTGGTGGTGTGTTTGACAGGTGTGCAGGGGTAGCTGGGCTCCAGGTGATTAGCACTTAAAACTATGCAGCACCAGCTGAGGCCCTGCAAACAAGGCCAAACACAAGGACCTCAGGGAGAATGGCAAAGGTTAAACTGAAGAACACAAATTGGGATGATACTTGGTGAAAACACAGACAATGAATGACTTAAATAGCCTCAGAACAAGCCTGAAACTACTAGAAGAACACCGCTCTTTTAGCACAGTTGTCCTTATCAGTATAATGTTTTCTGACCCTTGGAAAAGAAGCTGGGTTCATACGATTAATCTCTCTGGTCTGCTACCTGGAGGGGGACTCGTACAGTCACAGAAGTGCTGGTTTTCTTTAAATAATGAGAATAACAGAAGCAATTTTCCTCTTCGACGGGAATTACCCTGACAGTTTAATTGGAATGCTACTGCCAGAACTTTTCTTTAATTAAAAGAGCAAGAGGCAAAAAATTACCTCTAAGAAACTGAAAAAGAAATAAAAGGGATCAATCAAAACAGCCAGTCATTAGCTAAGACAAGTATGACAGTGTCTGTCACTGTAGATCGGTCGCCTTGGCAACAGGTCAGCTGCTCCACAAAGCTGTCTGCAGCTAGCTAGCCCCCACACGCACGCACATACACACATATTTGTCTGACAAGCATACAGCGTAAGGTTGCATGTTGGTGAGAGAAGCAGCCAGTGACAGATGTGGCACAAGCAGGGAAGCAGAGATTACAAGTTGTCGAGTCAACATGGCACAGATCTGTGTTATGATGCTGATAGTCATGTGTCACAGTACAAACTGCTCTCTGTCAACTGGCATCAGAAAAAAAGATAAATGGGGAATCAGAGGATAGGAGGTAGGTGGTGGATTTTCCTAAGGCTGCCTTGAAGGAAATAACTTTTACCGTAAAAGGCTGCGAAGTTAACAGAATCAAAATTAAACTCCCCTCTTTTATCATCAAATCACATTTTGAAATCCTTTTCTTTTGCGTTAACACTAAACCTTGATCTAAGAGGACAGTTAGATCAGAAAATACACATGCTAAAACAGTGTCACAAATACAAGACGCCACCTGTATCTGAAGTAAAGTGAAAACTGTGACACAGATCAAAGATCAAATCCCATATCAAGCATTCCAGCTTGTTTGGGGGTTGGGGGTTTGTCATGCCTCTTATAATCTCAGAACGAGCGGGGAGATGAGCAGCACACAGCAGTCCCTAGTGGGGTGTTAGAGTAATTGCTTGTTTCACCAGTCCCCAGAGGATGTCACAAGGTGGGCTGCAGAGGAGCTCGTCAAAACCCTGCAAAACAGCAGCTCCACCTTCTGCCTCACATCTCCCGTCATCCTCTGCTGCCTGCCTGTTTGTCACAGAGGAGAGGGCAATAAAATGCCACTACCTGTGAGACAACACGTTACCATTTACTTTAGTGTGTGGCCCTGTGTAGAGTCAGAATGCCAGCCACTCAATATAGAAATTATGTTATAGTCATTGTCGTTACATTATCGAGAAGTATGGTGAATGAAAAGATTCCATGGTGTTTGTTTTGCAGTTTTTTTATGGTATGACTGAACTGAACAGCGGCTCACTAGAAAGATCTTTAACTTTGACATTCTGCATTGACCTTCCTGGATTAGTGAGGTGAAACCATTAATTTGGATGATTGATTTATTTTTCAAAAATTGCAGTGTAATATTCATGATGCTCAGTGCAGACTGTTGATGTATAAGGAAAAATGGTCTGTTGATGTTTGCAAGTAGCTTGTTTGGAGGGCATCTGGAACACATTTCCCATGATAAATAATTACTTCTTCTGTAGCTAGCATATCTTTTATTCAATTTCACTTTCAGCATTGTGCTGCGATAATGGCACGCTGCATTTTCTGCATTCTCCGCCATTGTCCCATGTCCTTGTGCTTTTGAAATGTCTAATGTACTGTGTTATTGCAGAACCTTTACCCTACCTGACTCAAAGAAGTAAGTTCTACATGCTGCTTATCCATCACGTCTCTGTCTCTTATGTGTATCACTGATTGGCTGTCATTCTATACACCACATCAGTTGAGACACTAATGTCCATGCAGTAATGTATACCACATCATGTGTGTGTCTATGTTTGGATGCAGGTTTTTTCCATTCACTCATCACACGTCCATTGATCTTTGTGCACATGCATCAAGGGTCTTTGTCTGCTTAAAGCCAGCACTGTGTTTTCTCCTCCTCCTCCTCCTCCTCCTCCTCCTCCTCCCTGTCATGCCTCTTTCCCTCTCTATCTCTTGTCTACACCGGTGTTGCATGTGTTTTGAGCGTCTCATTTGGGTTGGTGTGCAGAGGGATAAAGGGGCGGGGCAGCCGTACAGATGGATGCGTGGGTTTCTATGGTGATGTACTGTAGGTGAGCAGGGAAGAGCAGCCAGTTGGCACGAAAGAGGAGGAGGAGATGACGAGTTAGACGTTAACAAGCTGTCACTGCCAACACAACACAGCGCCCACTGCAACAAACAAAAACAGCAAAGACATCCCCCTGACAAGCCTGGTGCTATAAACAACCAAACAGGCGTACACTCTGTTCCACCCACAGAGGAGAGGTACAAACTGCAGGTCAGGCTTGGACAAGTTTAATGAAAATGAATGTGTAGAGAAGAAAATGAAACCTATACGTGTGTATCAAAAGAGGTTTTTGCTTGAAATTGCAGTTCTATTTGGTGAAAGTTAGAAAAACAGCAGCAAAGTTTCTGTCCCCTTCCAGACTACCCTTGATGTCTCAGCTCACTCCCAAATGGCTTACCACAGCAGGACAAGGATTAGCAAATGTTGCTAACACTACTTCAAAATTTTCCTTCAAACTGCAGCAGTCAAAATCAATCAAACCAAAAAAGAGGGAACCTCAAATGTGTCCTGGGACAATTTGGTTTTGACTTAAGTGATGTTGTCAGGAAATCTGCAAAAGATCTGGCACAAGCTTTCCCTTTCCCTTGGTTGATTTAGCTTTACAGGAGACCCATAAAAGCATTCAAACAGAAAGGTTTGATCAAAACTGCACTTTTTCATTCTATAATTAATAAATGACGTATCACTTTTAATCTCTAAATGCTACGATCAAAAATCTCTCCCACATTGTTCCTGCTAGTATATTTTTAGTTACATACTGTACTGTGTGATGAGATCCATTGCTGCAAGGCTTTGATGCAGACATGCTAACACTTCTTAGTCACTGATACTAGCACCAATAACATTTACCCAAATTAAAATGGCATTTATGATAAGTCTGATCGGATGTCTTCCTTCAATCTGTAGGCCTCATGCTGCCAATCACATCCACGGGAAAGCTGCCTCTCTGTACACACAGATATAGACAGGCTATCACGCCTTAGGAGCTAAAGCAGGACTCCTGTGAGGGCCTATGGCTCTTTAACAAGTGAGAATACAGCATCATTTAATTTAAATTGAGACATCAAGAAATGTCTCTATTTCAGTGATAGTTCCTCCCCTTTCTTCTTTCCACCTGCTGGCTGAATGAAACTGAAATCTGACAATTGTTAAGTGTTCTGCCCCAGAGCCCCAGAGCACTTGGCAGAGCAGCCCATGGCTAATCCAGTAAGCACTAGCACTGACTCACAACTAGCTGAGAGACAGAGAGAGATTGAGATTGACAGAGAGGGAGACTGAGAGACAAAGGCAGCTACTGAAAGAGAGAGGCTAAGAATAGAGGTGAATTACACTTCGAAAAGTCACAGACGAAAATGGGAATACAGGGGCTGGCAGAAAGAGGTTGCTGAAGAGGAGACAAATTGATGGTTTAAGGTGAGTGTTGAAAACCACGTGAAAACTGGAGGAAGAGCAGGGAGAAGTGGGGCAGGAGGATGTTTGGACACAGGGAAATGGGGTGAGAGGAAAAAAAACTTAAAGAAGAAGTTGGCATCAGGGCCAGGGGCCAGATGAGTGATGGGAGAAGAGGGAGCAGAGTGGAGGAAGCCGGTGTGTGCAAGGTGTCCTCCAAATCCATTTGTCACCAGAGACTCATTAGTGTTTGTGAGTGGGCGTCTGGTTATAAATAGGCTCTGGAGCGTGTGTTTGACAGGAGGGAGTCTAGGATTTGATGGCAGGACATTAATCTCACCAGAGAACTCCCGGAAGACGGACGGATTGACAAACAGACGGATCTCCCAAAAGCAAGCACACTATTTTATCAGTCAGCAACCCCTGTCTACGGTCTCTCTTGAGACCTTGAGTTATCCTTTGAAAAACATGGCTGTTTTGAACTTTCAAAAGCAAAACCTCCCTCAATTCTGTCTTACCATCCCTGTTTCTTTTCGACCGCCTTTTCACTTTCTCTTCGAGCTCTGAGTGTAGAGCTCTTCATGCTTCGCTAGATGCTTTTGAGATATTTCCAGTTCCCGCTTAAAAGCTTGTCAGTCACTCACGGCATGTTCTCCAGCTTCTTTGTCTCTCTTAGACTTGCTCTGCTCTTATTTGCATCCCTTCTTTACAGCCCCTAAAAATGCAACACTCTCACTGCCTTTAATTAGAAAAAAAAACTCTAACCCCTCTCATCTCCAGCTGACATCTGGATATATTCTGTTTCTGACCTGCTGTTCCTCTCACCCTCTGGCCAGTTGGAGCAGATGTGCACAAATGCTCCATCTTTTCCATCTGTAGATGGCACCTCTAGCTACAGCTTTGCCCTCATGACACCCCCCTACCACCACTGCCTGTCACACACAAACTATTTCAAGCTCCACAAATTCAGTCTCCCTAAGCATGGGCACGGATCATCTAAAACCTATGTAACCCAGGTGGCCTCCCTCTGACCTCAGCGAGGCTCTTTGGCCCCGCTACACTGTGGATCATCGTGACATAAAGCTGTCGCTGAATGAAGGGAATTAATGAAGGAGGCTCAGAGTCACGGCTCAATCATGACCTGAAGCCATCGGCAAATAGCTAACTCCAAGCTGCTTTAAACTGACGGATCATTACTAATGACTGGTTTAATGATTCTGTCTGGTCCCCTCAGTCCTTACTGCCACCTAGTCTAGTGATATCTGATTTCCCTTGGTAAGGGACATAATCCATATAAACATTTACAATTTTCATACACTAAAACACCGGTGACAGAAAAAATATGGAATATGCAACCATTATTATATCAAGAGTAACTTGTTAGGCTGCAGATCAAGTTGATAAAGATCCTTGATACATAATGCAGCTATAATTTATATTTTCATAATAACAATGCATCACACAACAATGTGACAATGTGACAATGTGAAAGGGTTGTTCATAGTGATGAACCTACAGAGAATTATCACCTGAATCTTCAGCTCCCCTCGGCTTTACGGAGCTTTATAGCGAGTTTCAGCTCATTGTTTAGCGACTTTGCTGTTGTGGGTCACTCTCACCGCTCTCATAGTGGTGTTTTTGGCTGCAGCAGGCAGCATGAAAACCCACTGCACACTACCTGCTCATCACCAAACAGCAGACAGACACAGTTAGCAACTAGCCGATGAACATAATGGAGCATTTAGCAGCTAAACAGCCAGATATTTCCTTCATGGGGTTGGTGGAGACCAAAAACAGAGCTAAAAGAGAGTGAATATTGGACTTACATTTTGCCACATGGCCAGAAACACAACTCCAAATGAATGATAATGTTGGTCTGTAACTGCTGGATGTGTAAATAAGCCACTGTTTGCTAACAAGTTCATTGTATCAACTTGAAAGTGATGATTTGTCAATGTTGTGTTCACATGTTTCTGTTTCCCGCAAGTGGCCCAAAAAAAAAGTTATTGCAGGTTTAAGCAATAAATTCTATAAATAAAATATATTTGGTTTTATCAAGTAACATAGAGTAAAGGTCACTTTCACTCCCGTAGTTGGGTTCACCTGGTCCAGAACAAGGAAAAAAAAAATTACACAATGTTGAAATTTAGATCTAGTACATTTCATGTTCACACGGACTAATTCCAAACAAACCAAGGAGAGTAGACATGAAGTGATACAGACTGCATCATCAATGCCACAGAGACCCATGCGGGGAAGAAAAATTCTGCTGACTGACAGCAAGTCATGGCATACTTTACAGCAGTTTATGTTTTTATTTATTCTCTCTGATCGTCAAAGAAGTAACTGAGTCTACAACTGGTCCTCCTTTCATAAATAATGACAAACAAGACGGAAAGACATGACTGAGATTGTAAAAACATTAAGAACAACTAGGACGGGTTCTTTTTTCATTGAACTAATGAACAAGTATGTCAAAAAATATTGTATTTTTGAGTCTTCAAAGGACAGTATTTTGTTGATTTGAAAACACTTGGGGATTTGTGTGTGTTGCTGTAATTTTGAGCATGGAAGGCCTTCTTAGTTTTCATTATTAAGGGTGTCATATTGGATTATTTTCAGAAACAAAGGTTTTAGCTAAACAAATAATCTAAATTCTCATAATTCCCAGACAGGTTGGTGTTTTAGACACTAGAGATTGAGATTCAGACGTTAATCTTTTTTATGTGATGTAATGTTTAGCAGCTTATAGCAAACAAATCCTTGTGTGGGTTCATGGACACAAAGTTTTCATGGACAGAAGAGTGAAATAGCAAGTTTAAGGCCTGTCCTTTGACTACAGAACCCGGTTTCAAGCCCCACTGTTGGCAAATATTCAACCTGGTTAAGTGTCCTTGAGAGAGACAGTCACTACCAGCTTCAGTCATGTTGCTCTGTAACTAACACTGACCTCTGATCTCCTTGTGGAGGAAGATGTATCATGTTAGTTGTGTCAGTTACTATAATTACATTACACAATTTTACAATTGTATCACCACTACAGTACAGTATTAATTTACATTATCATTTAAACCTAATGATGTTGTTAATGTGATTTTGAGTGCGGCTCATGCATTAATGAGAACTTCGCGCGGCAGTGGAAGTACAACAATTTTTCAAGAAAACTGCCATGGCTGATAGATTGGAAATACAGCCTGAACACTTGTGGTGAGAAAACATCCCCATAGAGAGCCAATGCCAGAGGTCGACTGTTCGTGTCGTGTCAATGTGACTGCACAGGAAAAAGAAAATATATCAAAGGGAAACATCACTTTGAGGGTAAGATGGAACTCTCAGAAATACTGCCACAGCCCTTCATCATCATCTCCTCTCTCCTCTCTCTTCACGACCAATTTCACCCCCACATCTCGCTTCTCTTCTGCATGTTAGTGACAAACAGTGCAGATCTGGAGTTCAACCCTCGCCTGGAGAAAAGTGAGGCTGAGCAAAGATGCATCTTTTAAAGTAAATCCTTACTTGTTACCACACAAATAACAACTGTTTAGGTTTTGTACTGAATTTATCTAAAGCAGTTTACTAGCGCTGGAATAATTTAGTTCATCATAGGAAAATTAAGCACTAACCTTTACAATAATTGATTAATCGTTCATCAAAAATGTCACTTTATCATGGTTAAATCTCAACCATTCAATGTTTCCTGCTTATTCAATGTCAAAAATTGCTGCTTTTCTCTGTTTTATACAATTATAGACTGAATATCTTTGTGTTGCTTGGGCAAAACAAGCAATCTGAAGACATCACTTTGGGCTCTGGGAAGTTATGATGTGGATTTTCTGACATTTTATAGACTAATCAATTCACTGCAAAATGAAAAAAAAGGACTAATAATGAAAAGAATCATTAGCTACAGTGTAAGTAGGGAGGTAGTAGTAAAGTAAGATAGCCCCACAAGCTTACTCCGTCACACACACCCACACCTACATGCTGTCTATGATCCACAACAGAGCATAAATGCATCTACTCCACACACGTAAGAAATCCCAGCACAAACACAGGTGTCAGCTGCTCGCTATTGATCTCCCACTTCTTATTCTCTAGCTGTCTTGAATCCTTTAAACTCATTTTATGAAGACAACAGAGTGTAGGTGTGTTTAGAAGAGGTGGATGAGGAAAGTCATTTATGCAGGGAGAGTTCACCTTGTTTTAATCTCTGAAGCTGCTGCTTTGCTAAAAGTGTACACCTCCGAGTGTGTGTGTGTGTATGTGTTAGATGGTCTGGCTCTGTGAACCCTGCATCCTCCTGGCATTGATCCTAAATGCACACACAAGCACACACACACACACACATTAACTCTCTATTCAGTGATGAGATCGAACTGAGGGCATGATGAATAAATAATGGTTTAAGCTCCGGAGGTTCACTTGACTAATTAACGGGGGAAAAAGATTCTTCTAGAGAAGCAACAATACAAGAGAGCAAGAGAAGGCCGAGTAGTAAATCAAGGATCACTGCACAGGCTTCATACACACAGATATGTGCACACTTGAAATATACATACACACGCAGATGCACACACATGCACGTACACCCTAATTTGCTATTCAGTGCTGTGAAGGGAAAGACAAAAGAGGGGAGGAGAGGTGTTGGCCTCTATTGACTCGAAACCCTGTGGGCTAATGAGAACTCCAACACACAGGCACACACAAAAACACCCATACACACACCCATTACTGTCATATCGCTGTGTCGGAGTGTGAAGGCGGTGTGTGACCATCTCACTGCAGTCCTCTTCATCCGAGGTTATCACGAAGGAATATCTAGCGAGAGAAATCCCAGTTGCTTGTCAGTGTCCTTGTCGCTCTGTGAGCATCGTGGTCACCTGACAGTACACTCACACGCACACACACACATGCTGTCACTGAGGTCATTAGAGTGGTATAATTATGAAGAATAACCAGTCTAGCTGGCCCAGCTGTCCTGCTAACATCATCCAGCTAGTTCCCCCAGATCATACACTGTCACTAAATATGAGCAGACAGCAGAGGGACAGGGAAATGAAAATGAGGCATAGTTGGAAAAGGGAGTGGCAACACTGACTGATTGAGGGCTTTTATTTTGCCATGCTGACATCTCCTTGGAAACAGACGTGTTCGATATATAGATAGGAGGAGTCCTCACAGAGAAGCGAAAGAGTAAATCCAAATAAGCTTCAACGGCAACAAAAACATTTTTGCTCTTGCAAACATGCAAATATGAATCAGCGTGGCAGCAGAAGAAGCAACAATAGAAATCAAGTGAAGTAAAACTGACTGGCTACAAATGACTTAAAAAGTCCCAAAGGGCGCACGGGAAGCCATGACAGAGTTTGTGAAGAAGCTTGACATGAATGAGGCAGCGGCAGCAGCAGCTTGAGTCCTGGAGGAGCCACCGAGCTCCACAGCCTTTGAACATACAGGAGGCAGGCAAAAGCAGACAGCAGAGCTACGTGACTCTCATGACAACAACCACAATCACACAAATACACAAACACACTGTCACACACATCCAGAGTCCCTCAGTGCTGCAGGTTATCAAGATTAAATACCACAAGCATCCAAGCAAATGCACCAACTAAAAAGATGCCTTAAAAACAAAGTGAGAGGGGTAAAGAAGATAGAAAATGGAGTCAAAAGACAAAAACAAACAGGACTGGGACATACAAAAGAGGGAAGAGGGGAGAGGGGACCACTCCAAGCGCCCACCTGAGGGTTTCCCAGCATTCTCCATCCGTGCTCCTTTCAGCCCTCTATCCCTCACTCTCTTTTTGCGTCTGGGTCATTCCATCCCTCCACCCATCTCCTCATTCATCCCTGGCCGTCGCCACCTCACTGGGACACTGGCTTAGGCAGAATATTGTGTAAA
>NTHP01000008.1:291395-306999 GCA_003416845.1 Oplegnathus fasciatus
AAAAAAAAAAAATCAAAGAGAGGGAAGGCAGGGAGGGACAAAAGGATTGTGAAAGAGGTGGGAGAGAGGAGGAGTATGGGAAGAAACACAGCGAGAGAGAGAGAGAGATAAAGAAAGCAAGGGAGTGAGACAGAGAGAGAAGTAAGGCTGCCAGTTCTGAACATTGTCTCTTTTCTCTCTTTCTGATTGTGTGTCCCTGGCTGTCTGTCTTGCTGGCTCTCTCTCTCCACCTCTCTCTCTCTCCATTTCCCTCATTATGTCCATCTGAGTGGTCGTGCCAAGCTAGCAGGGCAGCAAGAAAAAACATGGCTCTCTGTGGCCTTAAAACACCGTGCAGACTGGCTACCTCCTGCTGGCCACTGACTGCGGACCTGTGTACACTGGTTGTGTGCTGGGGGCCATGGATTGGACAGGTGTGTGTGTGTGTGTGTGTGTGTGTGTTTGACTGTCATGTCAGCCAGCCAGAGCAGCAGATTACTGACGCTCCGCTGGCACGTCCCACTTCATCCTTCTCTCCTGTCACCCCGGCAACACCTCCGCTCCCTGCCCGCTTCCCCCGTCCTCCGCTCATCATCCTCCCCTCCTCCCCCTTTCTCCACCATCTGCCTCCACTTCTCCCTCCCCACAAACTTCCTTCCTTTTCTCGACGTAACCTGAGAAAGAGTCTTTAAATCTAATTCCATCCATCTCTAAAATCTATAACAGCAGAGCTAACTCCATGCAGCCCACAGGAATAGTAAAGATCGTCAGTCTCTGCATCTTGATCCGCTCTAATAAAAAGAGCCCCATCAAAGGGATGTATATACACACACGGCCCCCAGGGTGCTTCCTTGCTCAGATAAAGATAGCCAATCACAGGCTGGGGAGACAAGAGGAGCGGTGCAGTAATTAACACCGCCTGGGCCTGGGCTTAAGTCCATGTCAACACTCAGCAAAGCTCAGAAACCACACTGACCAACACCCACGGTTAAAATCAGAGGTGTATGAAGGCGAAAGCTTTGCTTCCTGCTCCTCTGAGATAGCGATGATTTTAATTAACATGTTAGATTCAGTCCAGATCTGCACCTTCATAAAAAGCAGGAAGAGGTCAAGGCAGCCCTCAAGGTAAAGACTCCCTACAGAAAGCATCGCAGGGAACGAATCTCTGCAGTGAGAGAGGATCTGCTTTGAGTGAGTGTGCGTGTGTGTCTGTTTCTCTATGCGTGTTTCTCTGCGTGTAAGGCTCGGTTAACACTTAATGCTCAACTGTGACTTTTTGCATTACTGAATATTTTGCTATATTGTAATATGGCAAAATATTCAAATTGATGTTCAGTGCAATTAACTATGTTCTACTGTTACAGCTTTTATATAATATAAACTTCATTAACTAATAAGCTAGTTTTTAGTTACAACTCGCTTAGAATCGTTAATTCGGACAAAAAAATCATCACACAGAAGAAATGAAATGAAATTATTAATGCCAAGGTGTTCTACATTAAAAAGATGCCCTGTGGAGAAGTTATGTTTTGACTCAGTGTTACTCACCAAAACACACTGTGTGTATCCTTGAGGCCTGATAAACACGTTGAATGCATTTCTTTATCATAAACACTTGCAAAGCTGATATTTTAAATATTCTAAATAATTTTGCCTCATCATTTTTACTAGCTAGCAGTCTTCTTCTTAATTGACTATGTTGACGCATTACTTTGTGTCTTTGCATGTTAGCGCCACCAACTGTTGATAAGTAGAGTAGCAGGAAACTGGCGGCATGACTGTGTATCGCATTGCACACCGGCCCGTGTTTTGCAAACAAAACAGGGACCCACTCATTAAAAAACATTGCTCCATAGCGATACTAGTGGTCAAAAAACTCAGGGTACCATTAATGTTGAGTGGATGCCATCTGCAAGCTCATGAAAGACTGATACAGAGGATCACTCCAAACTTCTAAGAACTCATGGCCCCTCTGAACAACTACAATGCATTTTTGTCACTGTCATCAAAAAAATCGGTCATGAGCTGCAGTCTAACTGCAGCCTGAGTGTGTGTGATTGTGAGACAAAGGCCCACCCACCACTTTCACCATACAGTAGACTGAAGAGCAGCGGATGACACCCACCGATATCTTACTCTATGCAGAGCTACACCTGCTGAGCGGTGCAAGGTTAACAATGGCCACATAGGGCTTGACAACTGCTGAACATGCAGCTTTACTCCCCACAGAGTTCACACACATGCAGACACATGCGCACACACCCCTTTTAAGTATTTACTCCGTATCAGCCTGTGCACATGTATGTGTCGTGTGGGATACATGTGTTCACTGTCTATGTTTGTGCCTGTGTGGATAAGTGACACACATGTTGTTAAGCTAACGCAGTCAGCTTATGCCTCACAAGGACAAGTAAACAACAAGCAAACAAAACAGCTTATCCTCTACCTTTGAAAAACAACTCTCTACCCACCAAGCAATTTAGCACCTACAAATACATACAGATGAGATATTAATGGCTTACTGTGTCCTCTTTGACCTTTTAATTATTCTGATTTGTGTACAGAGCAAGCGTGCCGTAATTGCATTAGCATCTCTGCTGGTTTACTTAATGTTCCAGTGGAGGGAATTGCGATTCAGCAAGCAGATAGGATAACACTCCCTTCTTTTTGTGTACTCTAAACGATCCACTGTGAGTGTGTGTGGCTGCGTGTGTGCGTGCCTGTGTGGCTGCAGTAAATCATCTGAGATTTATTAGCTCAGTTACCACTACTCAAACCCTCTGACGTGCAATTATGCTCTATCAGCAAATAAATGATTTGGCCATTACAGGCCATAATTGGTTATGGAACAAAGGGTACAATATATTGTCCGTCTCTTTGCAGCTGTTTAACACCCAGTCCTGCTCTTTGCCGCTTGTATTACCGGAGAACTCTCCTTGCCCCCTGTTTGCCCCCTCTTCCTATTCCCCACTTCCTCTTCTCCTTCCTCTCTGCATTTCCCTGGAGAGGACCACTGCTCCTTCTTTCCCTTTATCTTTAGAGCGAGGCATCTGGAAAACAGGCTCTGTCTCCACCTCTCTCCATCACACTCAATCATCCCGATGTTTATTCAGCTCTCCGCCCTTTCCACCGTCCCTCCACCTCCCTTTCCTTTCCCTCCCTCTGTCCCACCCGTCTTCCTTTCCATGCTTACTGTGTCTTAGCTCTTAACCACAGCACTGCTTATCACAGTCCTGCATCTTTCCATTTCTGTCTATCTCTCTCCAATTGTTTTCTTCCCCACCATCTTGCCTCTGCTTGACGCCTTTTCCTCTTACATTTCCTCTCTGCCTCAGAGTGTTTTTGTCCGGGAAGACACTGTACCATTTGTATTGTATGAGGATGGAGGATGCATAGGCGAACCTGTGCATCCTCCCCTCTAAAGCTATACAGTACCTCCATCATACATGATGTAGGAAAGCTTGAAAGGTATACAGTACACCCATTTCTACGGGATTGTAGCTGTAGGTGGTGACTACTCAGGGGTAAAGACAGAAAGAACAGGAGAAAAAAAAACACTCAATGGCTCACTTTGAATTGCTCAATACAAACATTTTCACACTGGGTTTGTTTGTTTAAGTCATTTGAGTCAAAAAGAGTTCAAATGTCGCCCGTCCTTCTAACTCCACTGCTCTGCGTTGCACTTGGCAGTGTATGCCAACAGAAAACAATATACACTTTTTTGACATACGCTGGTCAAGTGCAGGTCGCAGGTCCAGGAACCAGTAAGCACGGCTGAACAATTGCAACCATCTGAACAGGTCGCAAAGAAGTCAAAAACAAGCATTCATCTTCAACTACCCTCAAAGGGTTTGCTTGTTATTCTATACTCTCACGTCAGATAGATATTTTATCTCTCATTTTCTTTCTAACAACACAAGTTGGAGTGGGCAATTTGTCATTTCATATTGAGATAATGACATAGACTGTGATATATGGTAGTCAAATTTCTGGAAGATCAACTGAGAATCTGTTAATGGATAAAATAATCAGATGGGGATGATTCAGTAAATTAAATACCTGACAAATAAAGGCACTTTGTCATATTTAAGCAAAAAAAAATAAAAGGTCCCATATTGCTCTAAAGCAGTCCGGCTCATTGATTTGCAATATTGCAGCATCTCATAATGGCCTAAGACACCCAGGGACAATTAAGCTACCACAGCAAAAATGCTATGGCAAAATCTACTATAGAAAAGTTCATATTGTTTCATGGTATATATTGTAATATT
The DNA here is from genome assembly GCA_003416845.1 of Oplegnathus fasciatus. Lineage (NCBI taxonomy): Eukaryota > Metazoa > Chordata > Actinopteri > Centrarchiformes > Oplegnathidae > Oplegnathus > Oplegnathus fasciatus. The sequence goes on from NTHP01000008.1 coordinate 295,646, forward strand.
ACTTATAATATACAATCCTAAATACAAGNNTGGAAACACCTTGTCCAGGTGGTTTACTGGTCAGTGCTATGGTTTGTAAGATGGATTCACATTACCAAGTTTTTAGACAAACCACTCCAAGATTCAGACTAAAGTGCCAGTGTGACAAGGTCTGAAATCCAGACATCGGGGACAGAGTGAAGGCAGCGTCAGTACCCTGGTCGATGGAGGCAAAGATGAGATGAAATACCTATCGGGAGTGGGCGAGGGTGATTGGCGTCTAGCTATGAGCTAAGCAGAAGGAGATCGGCCTGCTGCCTAGAATTGCTCCCACACTGAAGCTAATTAACGCTGCCTCGTTCTGGTTCAACAACCTCTATGCTACTGTCTTCAACTGGGGCATCCTGAGATGAGACGGAGAGGGAAAGTGAGGGAGAGAGAGAGACTGTGATGACAACACAGCAAAAACAAGTGTGACCTTTTGGGCCAGATCTTATTTTGACAGTCTGTCCCACACAGAGATACAGAGTTGGTGGGAGAGGGATAAAGCTAATATCTCTGTGTGAGAGGGTGGCTGAGGAAGAAGCACCTGTCTCATTATACCCCGCCTTGACCACACAGGACAACTCTCCACCCCGCAGGGCCGAGCTACGCCGCAGATAAGAGGAAGCCAGAAGAAAACGTTGAGCCGATAAGAACTGGTCTTAGAAAACGCAGACACTGACAAAATGGAAGAAGAGCTCGACAGAAGTACAAGGGGAAAGAGAGTTAAGAGAGCAGAGAGAGAGGATGGATGGATTTGCTGAGTAAATGGCTGCGAGCTAATCATGAGGCTAACAGTAATGGATAGGCAGGGCTGTCCAGATTGCCTCATTTAAGGACACTTGAGTATCGTTTAGGTAATCTCTCTGACGCACTCACAATGGATGTGAGTCGTGGAGACAGAGTGGCCTGCGCTGAGACAAATGACAAAGGCAAATAGTTTTTCCTACTTTCTTATACGAAGTAAGAAGTCACAAAACAAAAACTTCCACCTTTGTGCTGTACTATTCTCCGCAGCAGTAGTCAAAGCGTCCGACCTTAGGTCTGCACCCGGGTAGCTGACGATGTGAGCGGTGTGGAAATACTGTAGCTCGATCCATCTCTGAGTGAGCTGACGTGGAGTGAAGGCAGCGCACAAAATCAGAAGAAACTCAAAATGTGTTTCCTGAGTTTTGCCCTCCTTTGATCCTCAGTTGGAGGCAGACCACGAGAATGAACATCAGCGACCCTGAACAACCTTCTCTCAGATTTTCACACATACACCCAACTATCCACACACACAAAACACCATTACTATTGCCTTGGGTATGGCCTTGACACCCTGCTACACTCTTAAGCCGAGGCCTCCTCTCTGTCAGCACTTACTTCTTTTGTTTCTGGTCTCTCAATGACTTTGTCCCTCTTCTATATTTTCCGCTAATCTGTTTTTTATCTCTCCTCATCCTTGACAGCATCTAGGTTTTGTATCTACCTTCCTTCCCTCAGTACCTCTCAGAGGATCCCTCAAAGGTGTTGTTGACTGTACTGTGCCACACACTGCAGTAATCCAATGTTATTGGGGGTGCTATAACTCAGTTTTATGTGATCAGGAGCCCCACAGCCCTGGCTGCTGCACCTCGTGACAAACGACCCAAGTCAGACGTGGCATCAATGAGTCAGCCACACTGACAGGCTGTGATGAGACCAACTTTTTAAACCTTTTGTATTTCTGATTTTTCCAGGCTGGGTGTTGAATGTGCATCAGTCAGTGTTTGTCGCTGTGTGGGTGAGTTTCTCCATCAGTGAAGAGTTGGCGCTGCAGAGTAACATTAACATTAAATGTGATCAGTCCGCCAGGAATCCAAAACAGACAGCAGAGCCATGTTGGGACGTTAGCTTTTTAAAATGCGACAATGTAAGACCGCAAGTGAATCACAGTGCTGTCTGTTTATTCTGCTCTCACAGTGGGAAATTCCCGACAGCTTTTCCTCTCACTTAACTGAGGGCTTCTGCAACGGCACACACCAAAGCAAATGAAGCAAGACATTCGAATGCTGCTTGTCATTGCTCGCTCTTGTACTAAGCCAAGGGTATAAAGGTCTTGGTTTTTGTTTATTAGCATTTCCTGGCCTCATGAGCCATTCTCTGAGAGGCAAGCAAACAGCAGCTGTTAGGAGATTTGGAAAAACCCAATGTGCTAATACCATTTATAAACAACTGAAGCACATCATTTGATCCTGGGTATGTATGTAGAAAGAGAGCAACCTTTAATTCTCCCTGTTTGCTTCAGTTTGTCATATCAAAAGAAGCTGTGGGTCTGAAAGAGTCTTCAGGAGAGACACTAAAGTCCTGTCATGATGTTCTGCAGCAGAGAGACATACAAAACTAAATCTGTATCCTACATACTGTACTTTATATGATAAAGGCTTATTGATTTCAGTTTTTACCAACTTTCATCAAAACCTACTAAGACTTTTTCAAATGAACAAATTTTAAACAGATTTTCACTCCCTTTTCATGTCTCCACACAACCACAATTTGTTCCAAGTTTCCTACTGCAAGAGGATTCACCACCACCACCACCACAGTTTACAATACTCCTCTTGCAACGCTGAAAAAAATATTAATAGAAAGTGAAAAAAGGGAGAAAATGAGCTGCTGATTATGCACCAGACTCCCTCTAAGTAGATGAAAAACAAACTGTTAAACTAAAGAGTATTTGTACAGCAAATGGTATTTTTAAAATGCAATTTTCACAGAGTTTTGTATGATTGATTTCTTTATACAGTGTTTGCCAATTTTTAAACTGTAAAATAAACACTAACAAATTCCTGGATGTTATTCTTAGAACCAAAATGAGCAATAGATTTACCATATAAAGAAAAAGGAACCTTATATACCCCATACAAAAGAAAAGTCCACCATTGTTACATAGGCTTCCAAATATAGACGGGGCTTTATATTAATCATGTTGCTGTATACGTCAGCAGTTCTGTGAAGCTGCCCTCTCAAGGTCTATCCATCAATCCTCCGTCCCTGATGACCCCCCAGTTCTATGACGAGGAGAAGGGCAGTCTTCATCCTTCAAAAACCAACTAAACGCTTGAATAGGGGATGATCACCCAGATAGAGCCGTCATTGTGTTTTCTACAATTATTACAGCACGGATGAGATAAAGCTTCTCTTTGCAGTTTACTGAGAGTTGAATTATCCATATTTGTCACAAATCCTGCACAATACCCCAAAGATGCATTAAAGTTTATTAATTATGTAGATTTTGTTGCACAAAGGACTAAAAACACTCTCATCCACATTAGCATCAATGAGGTTGGGAGAGAAAAAAGTGGAGCGCAGTGTTCTGTGACGTCCTAAGCAGCTTTTTAGAGACTGTTGAAGAGTGCACATGGGCCCCTGGCACAGTGGATGAATTAGCATTCAGCACTGGAGAACACAAAGACTCAGTCAGGTCTGAAGGAGATCCAAAGAGAGTAGGCCGGTTCTTTCAACGGGAAGCTGGACAGGACTGTGTGACATATCGATCCGCTATTGGCTACGCAGTACTGCACTGTGGGCTCCATCACCGTCACGGCTACACTCTGTCACTCCCTCTTTTCAGCTGTTAATTTGTGGTACTCTGGATCTTAACATTCTGCCCTACACTCTGGCAGCCATCACATTCAGGAGAGGACCACTACATCAAACCGCTGCTATGACGACAGGAATTTTAACTACTCAGGAGGGGGGGAAATAGCACAGCTCAAATCCACACTAATGCTTTTGTGCATGAATGTGTGTGTACCTAAACGTAAATCTGTCCTTCTAAGTTACCCTCCATCCACCTCTTATAATGTCATACTTAAACACATTCATTCTTGCTTTAGCCTACACCCTGATATTGATGTGCTGCATTATAGTATTAATATTTCCAGAGAGGCAAATTATGAGCGCTTCCTATTTAAGAGGCTTTCCGGCTTCAGCAAGCAGCTTTTTAACTGTTCTACTCAACCTTATCAGTGCAAATCCAGACGTCCTTGTAAGAAAGAAACAACGTTCCTGCTGACAATAAGGTACCAGAAGAGAGTTTTACATTGTAAAAGTGAAGTTGCTGTTCAGTTTTTGTCCACACAGATGTTGACTTGGATAATCTGTGCGCAGAGAAAGAGAGTGTATCACTAATGAATCCACTAATTGGCTCTGTAATTGGCTGCAGTTAGAGACATCTGTATCAAACAGCAAGTTAAAATATCAGCAGTAATGAGCTGCTCTATCTGTTAAAATGTAGAATACCATACGAGAGAGGATCGAGGTTATCGGGGAGGGGGGGGCGCAAGGGGAGGAGAGGATGAGATAATAAAAGGGGAAAAATGTCTAATGGTGGTGAAACAGGCGGCATAAAACTGAACCACCAAATGTGTACTTTATATAAAAGCGTTTCTCATCCTGTTTTGTCTATGAGGGCAGAAATGTGTGTTTTATGGAGGTTATTGGAGGGTTGCTCTCTCTGCTCAACAGGGCAGCCCCAGGCCTTCTGGGGGCCCTTGATGAAATTTAATTTGGGCTCTTCATTCCTGGCTCTGTGTCAACCATCAACACACAATACAAGATACAACAGTGTGTCGACAAAGCGTGAGTCAGCTTCACTAAAACATATGGTGGATATCAAGGCAAAAAAAATGACTCTGGAATAGGCTATGACAACAAGGTAATTATTGTTCAAAAATGAGATGTTTTTAAATGAATTTAATCTTGTACACCCAATTTGTTATCTTAATCAACACAGTTGGATCTGTGATTAAATTAGCTGTAAAATATTCAGCTCTTTAATCATATTTCTTAATCAATGGCTTAATGATAACTGTCAACAATGGCATTGTGTTGACCATATTGTACCATAACGATCCCTTTAGATGTCACACAGGGACAGGCTAATGATTGCTCAGGTAGTCCAAATAGACAGGGCTGATTCAAGTCACAGCCGTATCTGGTGAAGTACCCTTGAGCAACAAACCTAAATCCTACTGACTCCAGGTGTGCTGAAACCAGCAGCCCAAAACAGAATTTTCCTCTTATTTAGGCAGGTAACTGTCCTCCGAAGAACGACAGCATCAGTTGTTTCAGCGAATTCCCAAAGCGACATAGAGTATGTTTGCATTCAAGTGACATACAGTAAGCCCTCTAGCGGCTGTGGCAAAACCAGGAGCGAAGGAGTAAGCCAGGCGACGTTATAAGGTGGATGGATGGATCAACAAAACATCTGACTTTAACATCATGAAATCAATTTCTTTTCCAACAGTGATTTGTAACGGTTTTGGAAGGTACAGACAAATAACGCTGTCCTGCCGATCAGAAAACGCTTCTTTGTGTCTTTCTAGAAGGCATGGACAAAGTACATATTTTGAAATTTGATTTGGAGGAGGACTTGTTAGGCAGAGATCCTTCAAATATTAAAAAAGGGAAGAGAAAGAAAACATGTAGGTGTTTAGAGAGTCAGAAATTAGATTCAGCTATACTACATGCAGCCACATGCTCTGAGGGGAGGCACAGTTTTGAAAAACAACCATTAATACAGCATCTCTGACTGATACATGGAGTGTGTGTGTGTGTGTGTGTTGGTGTGGACTGGCAGGTCAGGTCTGCTGGTGCAGAAAGCCATGAGTGTGGGCAGAGAGTCTGTCTCTTGAGCTAGTGACTGTCTGCAAGTACAGCCATCTGGGAGAGAAATCTGCATAGCCTCACTGCAGCAGAGTGCAGCTTGCAATTAGGAACTGACAAAAAGTTTTTCAGATTTCAATGCTGCAGTTTTTATAGTAACAAAATGGGCTAAATCCAAAACAGCAATCTTCCGCTGGATAAATTGGGTGCCTTTTTCACTGCAGCCTTTGCAGCGCCCTCTGATGGCTACAGAGAGTCTGAGAAAGATGCTCTGCATGGGAGACCTTAGAGGTTCACCCAATCTTTGTTGTTACATTACTGCTCTACTATGGACTTGGCAGACCAATAGGACTGGCAGGGTTAAAAGCCAAAGCCAAATATTATCATTACAACTGCTGTCAAGTTGCTTACTTGTTCTGGCTACCACGGAAGACTACTGTGAATTGATCATAGCAAAAGGTTCCCTGTGGAGCAATGTTTTTATGAGTGGGTCCCCGATTTGTTTGTTTGTGACGCACATACACATGCAGGCGGGTGACACGATACACAGTCCAGCCAAAAGTTTTACACTATTAATAGGTGGCAGCAACATGTCAAGAAACACAAAAATGTGCCAACAAAGGCAGTGAAGAAGACTGAGACTGAACCGCATTCAACATGTCTGTTAGAGCTCAAGGATACACACAATGCGTTTTGGTGAGAAACACTAAATGTAAACAGAAACTCTGTTTGTTTACAAGGGACCTTTGAGCATAGGATTTAATCTGTTGATGGTTATAGCATCACTTGAACACTAGATGTTTATGAGATACATTATTACATTATCAGACCGTGTCATGCATCCATTATATACCTGAAGTAATTGTGTTTACATTGTTTTGTTCACTGTGTGACACAGCTTTGCCAGGTCACAAAATAGGAAATTGTTTAGTCTTATTGAAAAAAAGAGTGCTGAGCCATACTTCAGTTTACACCACGGTATCTTCACCATCTTCTCCACTGTCCCCATCAGAAACATGTACAAAACAGAAGCTGCCTACGTTGACCAATCACAGTTCTTGTGGTTTCAGGTTTTCAGGATATCTGCATGAACTGCAACGTCCCCAAGGGGGTCCAGCCGGGGGTCCGGCCGGGGGTCCTTGTTGCAGCCCTTTCTCCCTCAATTCTTGTCGTCTCTCCAATGTCTGTAATACAGGCTTAAAATGGCCCAAATACTTAAAAAATACAGTTTCTTCATGAATGTCATTATTAAATTCACTGTTTCCGCTATTAGTTACATTCATTAAGTCATGGCAGGCCACCCACAGCTCCACAGCAATCCCTAGCCTCCTATCACCTTACATGAATTAATTCCAGCTTCATGCGGTGTTGTTTACAAAAAGACTTTATTGTTATTGCATTGGGAACCTGAGTTGAGGTATTGGAATCAGCACCAGGAGACACCCTGACGCAGGAAGTATTAAACATCAGCTTTCAGTGTAACACTTCTTGACTTATTCAGTTCATATCTGCAAATGCATATAAACACATACTCACATACACAACCACATGCACTGTTGCACAAAAACATACATCACAGGTATAACTAGGGTTTTGTTTTTCTTAAGAAACCTTTCTTGGCTCTCAGATCTGTTGTGTCCCAGAGGATTTCTAGAGCTACTGTCTCAGCTACAAATAACTTCAAGTACATTGATCATGACGTTGATCTTTAAGTGTCGTGAAAGTGAACAAAATTATTTTATACAGATACACAACTGTTCTTCCTAAACAGCAAAGCAAACTCCCCTGTTAACAGGTGGGTACAGAACAAGTAATCCTGGCCTCTGTCAAGGGAGATGTGTGGATTTATTACTTTAAGCCTGACAGATCCAAGAGGAACTCCCAGCCTTTACCTAAAACCCTGCTTTCAGCCTTAGCCTAGCCCTGGAATCAAGGTAATCATTTGCACTCCTTAAGCCTAACCACCCACAGTGAGTCCGTGCAGTTTAAGAGAGACACTGGTGTTTTAAAAATGCTGAATAAATTTATAAATGATGTTTGTTTTGCAAAACGAACCCAATGTTACCTGTCCAAGCTGAAACAACAAAGAGGATTACCTGTCATTCATTCTGTTCAAACCACAATAAAAGGCCCTAGAAAGCCTCTGGAAATGAACTCCACTGTGTCTAGACATTTGCCACCTTTTAGAGCAGATTCTGGGATGTTTTGTCTGTTTGAAGCAGATAATGAGAGCGCAAAAAAATGTGATTCTCACACCGGTTGCAAGGTTGCAAAAAGGGTCATGTTTTCGTACCTTACTGCTATCATGACACTTTAACGCGAGCAAATCTCTGACAGCTTTCAAGGTTCATCATCCTTTGGCCATCTAGACCTTCAGCGAGTCAGATTTAATGGACTCCAATCAAATGCTGCTATCTATCCTGGTTAAAACGCCTCTCTGGTGTCGAGATTCCTCATCTGTCTCCATAAACCCCATTGGTCTCCACGGGACTCTGCTGAACCCTGATAGGCTCGTTCATCTGACTGAATATCAAATAAGAGATCTGCTCCTTAGGTTGCTGCAGAGAAGCTATTGCCATAGAGCTGACACCTAAGAGATTCATGCATGTGATTAGGGCGTCCTCAGGAATATGGAAGTACACAACAACAGTGTGTGTCTAAGTGAGAGTGTGTGTTTTCACCTGGAACCCTAAAGCAGGTATAATCAACTCCCAATTGTTCAGGTCACAGGAAAGGCTTGACATTTGCTTTGTTTGTCTCTTCTACCTGACTGCACATCAGTGTCACTGGCAGAACAAATTAGGGAGCATGCAGAGTGTGCTGAGCGTTAATAATGACTGAACGAGGGAAATAGAGGCAAGGGTAAAAAGGCGAGACATTTAACATGGTTGAAAAGAGATGGAGAAGGAATCAAAAGAAAAAATTGTAAATGTGAATGCGACAGATTTGAGAAATTAAAAAAGGATGAAGATGTGAGCGGTGAGGGAAAGAATCAAGGGAAACAGAGAGGCGAGGCTAGGGTTGAGTGCGACCCCTGTCATCTGTTGACAGTCTAGAAATAGAGTGGGGGTGCGTGCCCCTGTCATCTCAACATCACGGTGATGACAGCCCGTGTAGTGAACCACAGAATCATGACAAGTCAAGGCTATTAGAGTGAGAATTGGACAAATGAGAGCCTGCACTTACTAAACCCTAAGAAGACCCGGTTCCAACAGTCCAACACGAAAGAAAACCAAGACATCATATACTCATCGTCTTACTGACACCCCTGGTTCAGTGCTGTGATCTTATTATGTGTGTGCATCTACTCCTCTACTCTCAGGGATGTGTGAATGTGAATGCGTCAAAGGGAGGCAGGACCAGACACCCATGGAGGAAACGTCCAGAGGGAGAACAGGAGGAAACTCTGTCCTCTTCCTCTCAATCAACCCCTCCTCTCCACCCTCCCAGCACTTTCCAGCTCTTGGCCTTTCCCTTTTGTGTGTTTGAGTGGTGATAATGGCAGACTGTCCGTCACGCAAGGTCTGACCCAGATTCACTTGGTAAGGAGAAGGACGGTGAGTAGGGTGATGGGTATATCTCAGCCCTTCCCTCATAGGACCCATCCCTCCCAATCAGCACTGCTAGCCTCCAAGATGAGGTTCAGCAGGAGGGAGCAAAGCCTGAGGCGCAGTCTAGCCAGCATCTTCAGCCTGTAGTACTGCAGGGGAGAAGTCTTACTAGAGTGCGAAGCAAACCAGCAGCAACCAGCTCATTAGGCTGGTAACCCACGTTGGAGTGCTGACTTATTCATGGCTAGCTCCACGGAATAAAAGCCACTGAGACGTAGTTAACTTGCTTACTGGTGTGTGCCAGGCAAAAAATGTTTGTAGTCCCCTGTCAAAGGTGATCCTGGATCAAAAATGCCAACCTCTATGCCAATCAGAGAGAATCCCCTGTGGCCCTGCCCACACCTTGCTGCATAGATACGGTTACCAAGGAAGGCAAAAAGGAGCATAGAGAGCGGCGCTGAGAGAAGGCAATGGGGAGGAGGATGGGTAGAGACATGGTTGGGCACATAAGGCTGTAATGCTTATTACATACCAGAAAAGAAAATGATTGAAAGGAAATTGGAAGAATGGAGACTACATTTAGACCCTCAAGTGGGGTGAACAAATGTAACGTTTGAATTGAAGGTGGCGTCAGACGAAAGGCCACGTTGTTATGTGAATAAAGAGGTGTTATCGTCTGGATGGTGGCCATTTTAGGACATCTATACTGCAACTCTTGTCAGGCTCAGTACTACATTGTTAGACTAGGATTAACTTTCATCAGTCTAAACTGCACTAAGTCAGGCTCAGGTACACTGAGATACTTGGAGCTGAACGCTAACATTATCACATTTGCTGGAAAACTGTCACTTGCGTAGGCAAGTAGGCAAAAATCCAGCGATTTAGAATGATCCCTTAATGCATCTTGCCCCAACATCCTGTTTCAATAGAAATACATCAAGTTAAGAAGCTGAATATGCCGTATAATTTGATATTAACAGTTGGTTCACCAAAATCATAAGAATTTTTTCTCTGGGGACAATTAATGTCTGTAGCAAATTTCATGGCAATCCATCCAATACTTGTCAAGATATTTCAATCTTGACCAAAGCGTTGAACTGACAGACCAACTGACTCATTGACCGACTGACATTGCCATTCCTACAGCCACGCTGCCAGCATGGCTAAAAATAGTGGGAAGAAAGAGACAGTGTTGTCTGAGCAGTGACCCTGATACAGTATCTCGCCATCACATGGCCACTTAATAAGGATTAACAGTTTAGTCATTAGAGCAATGCAGGAAACAGTGTGGAGAATGCAGGTGATGAGGAAGATTAGTGCTCAGAAAGAAAAGCACTGGTGGGGACAAAGATGCCATTATTTACTCACAATTAGGGAGTTTTCAGTTTTCATCACAGAACCTTGTTTATTTGAACCTTAGACATCTAATCTGACCTGATAGCTCTACTTGTGATGAAACTGTAATCATGGACAAAGTTATGCAGTCAATTTTATTCAGATTAGCAAAGTTGCATTTGGATGTGTGAAAATGCATGCAGGTGGTGGATAAACAAACATAAAAAAGGCTCAACATCGAAGCGTATGAATCCCACTTACAAAATGCAGCTGCATGGACGAAGTATTGCCTTGTAGAATACAAATTAGAAGTATACTTCAGCTAAAATTAAGGTCTGAGCAGATCTAAACATCGCTAAAATACATTCCCGCCTTTTTTATCCCTCAAGGAACTGAACGCTCTCCATCTGGAAGGTCCAACATCACTACATCTACAGTAAAGGACTTGTTTAAGGATTCAATCTGTTCTCAAGGTAGAGGAAGGTCCTCTTTCTTACATGATATTCATATCATGCAAGTAGTTTCCACTGTTTTGTCCATTGCCTGTAGTGTGGCACACAAAATTATATTTATGAGCCATTACCAACTATAATATCCATCACAGAATTTATTCAAAAGCTAGTGTAAAGTGCTTTTGTTCACTTCTTTAAAAGGAAGATGGTATTACTTTTCAATTTGTCCTTTAAACTGAGAAATAATAGGTTTTTTATGGTGAGGACATGAGCTACAGTACTATCAGGAAAAGGTCTGTCTTTTTCTCTCTCTCGCTCAGTTTGAATGCTCTCTGCCACTGAGGTACAGCCATCCTTCCTCTTC
>NTHP01000008.1:307011-329491 GCA_003416845.1 Oplegnathus fasciatus
CCCCGCCCTCTCTGTGTCCTTCATATGTCCTTGCGTGACAGTGCAACTGCAGTGTGCTTCACCGTTTCTGTGGGAGGTATCTCTGGGATCCCAGTGTGTGGGAGAGGACTTCTGCATGGCTCCCCATCTATCTGTCGCTTATCTCAATCATGCACACTCCTGCCATCCCTCCCACTGTCTCCCAATCTCTCTCTCTCTGCTGTCACACGCAGCAAAATATCACTCTTTCATTTAGCTCTGCCCTGCTTCACTTTGTTTTTCAAACAAAAGGACATTTCTCAGTCTGTCATCCAGATGATGACTGACAGGGAATTGAGGCATTTGTTGCCTTAATTCCTCTCAAATCCTTTTTGAAAATGAATCCCGGCTGCGTAGAGAACAGGCCACAGCTACATTTGCCACCTTAGCATTGCTTTGTCATGGAAATTAAGGTTTTTATATGCTGTCATCTAAGAGGCAGGTAGGTTACTCCGGTTAATGTGAAAAAACCTGCTTCCACCCTCAGGGTATCCTGAGATTTTCAGCTACACTAATTGCAGTGAAATAAATAATTTCATTTTAAATATGCGAGATTGTTGATATAAGCTGCTAAAAGTGCAGGACAAAATCATGCCGCTCAAATCATCAAGGTTGATAATCATGATTAATAATTGTCAGAATCCCCATCTAACAAAATCATCAGGACTATCACACACACACACAAACAGGTGCAACACACATATACACACCCGGACTTTCTCCATCACTGCTCATAGCAGCAGAGAATTTCTCCTGATTGAGAGTGCTATAGTGTCAGAACTAATTAACAGTGTTTGATTGTCTTGCTGCAGAGGTGGAAGTCATTACCATCATATTTCCATGTATATGCAGAATATAGTGGTTAAACACTCTGGCAGATGTTCGCTGTGTGCATGCACTGTGGGTGAGCTTAATTCACATCTATATTCCGATCATATTGAAAAAGTGTGACATCAAGTTTTCACATTTATTATTATGATAGTGGAAGGATATACAATAGCTGCCTTACAATCGCTTCTCATTTTTCAACCCGATATCTGACTCTTTACTTTAGCTTTTAACTTTTTTTTCATTCACTTCAAAGTCTTTTGAACATTTTGAATGGGATGGAGCAGGCTAATTAGCCTCCCTGCCTGTACAATCCTGGCCTTTGAAAGGGAGGGAGGCAGACGATGACTTTAAAAGGGAAAGGAGGAAAACAGGAAGTTGTTCATCCCTTTCCCATTCCTTCTCCAATGATCAATCACAGTTCCAATTTCCACAGCATCCCCTTCGTTCGGCCCTACTCAAGCCTCAAATTATTCTTGTGGACATCAAATGAGCTCCATAGCACACACAGAAAAGCTGCCAGAGCATAAAAGACCACAGCAAATTTACACACACACAAAAACACAGTGATGACAGAGACAGAGAGGGGTATGAACGCAGGAGCAAAGAGAATCCAAAAGCAAAAACTGTTTCACACTGTTGTGTGAAATGTTCTCTCAGGCTCCACTTGGCAGACAAAGTAGGCCTAAATGATTTATGAGAGGCAACAAAGCTTGCCAGTTGTTTGTTTTAGATAAATGCTACACAAAGCAAAAACTAACAAACCTGATGATGGCAAACAAAGAAAGATGAAAGTTTTTGGCCCCCCAAAAAAGCACCTAGTTTTCCTGAGCTCCACATAGCCATGTCAGGAGCGACCCAAAGTTCAAACCTGAAGGCTGTGCAAACCTTGGTGTAGATAGAGCTTTCTGTAAAATTGCAAAAGATTTAAAAAGGGAGCTTCTGATTGGTGTTGAATTTTAAGTGCGATGGATCCCTGCTTACCTCCTGCGGCAGGATCCCTGCGTTCCAGCACCAACACCTGGCCAACTGCCCGCCCATCAGGTATAAACACCTGGTAGTCCTCACCAAACATCCCCTCCCCCTGCACTGCCAGCAAACACCCTCTATCCATCCGCTCAACCTGCACAGCTTTACTCAGCTCAGCACAGCAAAACCTCTACAGCTTGACTGAGTGATGCATCACAGTACTGTACTGTAATCTACTGTATTGACACTGTACAACACTATTCTTCTCCCACAGTAACATCACGCATCAATGATTATGTTTATAGGAGACACCGAAGTTATGTTAGAATATAGCAGAGGCCAAAGTAGGATGGCTGACAGATTACACAGTGAACACACACAATAGAAGAGCTCCACTAACAGCACATCTTACTCTTGTTTTCTTTTTCACACACATACACACACGTTACTATACATTCTTTTAACATCTGCACTCTTCATCAGCAGCATGCTTATTCACAGTCAGGGTTGGAGACGAGCGCTCGGGGCGGCAGAAGCACTTCCCTTCTCCTTTCCTCTGCACTCTCTCTCTCCCTTGATCTCCCCCTCTTTCCATCTTTCTCTTTCTCCGTCTGAAAGGTTTCTGTGAAAGGCCTGAGATGAAAGGCTGCCCTCAATGGGAACGTGATTGCAGAGACAGCGCTGGCGGCCCAAGGTGCTACCAGAATTGCTCACTCAGAGTCGCTCCACCCTACAAAGATGCGCACTGCCATTGTGCACAGTTTGTGCATGTGCGACATCAGAAAGATGCTCAGTTTTCTAACACAGATTTATATTCCAGCAGCATGCAGACAGTATTTGTACACAGGAAATCACACAAATATGAACGTCATATCATATGGAGATGATGTAATGTGCAATGACACACACTGGATAAACACTCCCTTTCTATAGCCACGTACCAACTACAGACCGTAAAATGTAGATACACCTACTGCATAATACCTGGTGCTTTCTGCAAAAATGGAATTAGTTTCAGCATATTCACACAAAGTCAAGCATGCACATATACTGACACACACAAATGCACACACTTTTTTGTTATGATGAACTGCTTTTCTAATCTGCTGATCTAACAGCAAAAGGCCTGGGGACTGGTGCAGAGCTCAGCCAGCAGGACACAAACGTCTGCTTATGTAAAGTTGAGTCCTTGGAGAGAAAGCAGGACAAACCAGACGATGGGCACTAGACTGACAAAACTGCCAAGAAGATGAGATTTATAGTCTGAAAACGGCCAGAACCCCAGACAGTCAAAATCTATATCCACCTCTCTCTGTGGTGAGTGGAAATGTTCTTGAGAAATCAAGGATCACTTTAGCTTTTGTGGGCAAAAGCCACCAGAAAAGCAGAGTTTGAAATCAATATGAAGGGCGCTGTGATCTGTGTCCATATAGTCGCAGATGTCAAGAGTTCAGACACTGCACATTGTGTTTGGCATTTTGGCACAGGACTGATCATGACAGACTTAGCACATATAACATGAAAATAATGAAAGAAATTTATCAGGATCACTTTCTGTCATTGTTGGATCTGAGGCGGAGGGTGTCGTAACTGTAAAACGTAGCTTTTTCAGCCACACACAGACTCAACCAATCAGAAACTCGACAGTGCTAAATCATACTTTACAAGGGGTCCTCTTCAACTTAATGTAAGCAGTCTGGCTCTGGATTTTCTCTGAGATTTTAAAAGATAAAGACTGAAATGTAAAAAGAAAATACTGAAAAGCAAATATTTAATTATATCCTTCAGTCGTATAACAGAACCACACAGAAGCACAGAGAGTAGTCCTCAATACGTCTTGGTTATAATAATAGCGCACCGTTGTCTGTTCTATAATAAGCGAGGCTGCGGATCGATAATGCAGAGTGATGTTGCTGTAATGTAACCACAAACCTAATTTTCTTCCAGCGTCAGGATGAATACAGAAAGTTCAAATCTGCCAAAGATGCTACAGTGAAGGTGATTAAAATACATCGAATGTGACTGGAATGAATCGACCAGCCAGATTTACAGCATGTGTGTTTCTGTCATGAGACATGCGTTGTAGCGTGTAGTGAATTCGATTTCCAGAGGCCAGTGACAGGCGATAAGTGAGAGAGAAACGAGCACTGAAACATCCCCGGCTCTGCTGATGTTATACCGCAAATGCACAAAATGGCTACAGCAGAAGACTGCTGTCACATCTGCAGAGAGACAGACAATTACCCCTCTTAATCCCAAAGATAATATGCAAACACACAGACACATAGACATAACCCCTAAACCTATCCATATATTTGAGAGGAAACAGAGAATTTTAAGCCCAATTCTGCCAAATGCCTCTCATCTCCTATCCATCACAAAATTGCCTCTTTTTTAGCTTCAGTCCAATTAAAGTGATTATGTGTCAGAGAAGGAAGCGTAATATGATGATTATGATAATGACAGTGAAAGCCAGACGTGGCTCTTTGTGAATGAGGCACAGGTGCAAAGCTAGACCCAGGCAGCTCTATCCCAAGTGGGGGATTTGACACACAAGAGCCAGAAATATGTTACCGTACGGGACAAAGAGAGAGGAGATAAAAGCCGACCCCTGAACTCCCAGAGACAGTAATACACACTCCATGTGGAAAGCAGATACAGGTGTCACAACCCAATATCTCTTAATTGCTCTTAGGCTGATTTACAACAGAATCAGTGGGAACCAGCAGCTTCCAAGTGGTCTGCAGGGTTTGAACAGTGCCTGGAATTCATTATGATGGTTGACTGGTGTGATATTAATTCAAGCAAAGCTAAGAAAGTTAACAGTTGCAAACACCACCTGCGGCTCCCACGCCCCCCAACCTTAACCCCTCCAACTTCCCAGCTACCAAACACACAACACAACCACACAGACACACGCACCAACACACTCACATGCACATATTTAAGCACATTAACCCCTCTCATCCCAACCTTCATTCCCTCAAAGATCATCGAGAAGAACTCTCGTTGATCGCTTGTTTTTGTTCGTTTCTTTCTTTCTTTCTTTTGTTCCTTTTTTTGTTTTGTTTTGTTTATTTTGTTTGTTGACTTGTTTCCCCTCTTTTTTTGTTTTGATTTGTGCTATTTTGATTACGGCTGATTATGTTATAACACTGTTACCTCTTCTGTCCTGTCTTCAAACACCATGTTTTGTAGTTTTGTATCACTTTATTGCACAATAAAAAGTTNAAAAAAAAAAAGAAAGTTAACAGTGTGTTAAGAGAGTGGACGTTACCAGTGTAATCAGCATTTTAATGTCACTTAATCTGTCAGTCTATAAAATGTCATTTTAAAATTCCCATCACAATTTCTTTGACCCCAATCTTCACATTGCTTGTTTATTTCGACTGAAAAGTCCTAAATAGACCTGGAGTGATACTGTATTTTTGAGGCTGACATCTGCCGATACAGATATTTGAGAGTTTCAAAAATCTGCTAAACAATATATCTCTGCTGATATCAATTTTTTAATCTAAACACATATGATGCGCCAACAGTTTTGACAAAGATATGTACTGAGCGGGACATTTTACATTTGAAAATAAACTTGTCAGTGTCCTCTGGTGGACAAACTACGTCATGGTGACGTGGTCTGCAAATTACCTCAAAAAATATCTCTCGCATTTCTGCACTGCAATTCGTGGTCACTTACCGGGTGACATATTCGCAGATATGATACATAAGTTAATGTCATACAGTCGGGCTGTGGTCTTAAACTGAATAATACTGAATTTACAATGATATAAAACAGAGAGGGTGGGACCAGCAAATGTTCAGCATTTTGAATGATAAATGATTAACTGATAATCAAAATTGTCGTCAAGTAAAAAAATTCTGTCAATTGACTGACTAATCAATTAATTATCCAAATCATTGCAGAAAAATAAAATCCATGAATGAAACTGTCAAAATGTTGAGCAAAAGTTTGAAGAAGTTTAATTCAGAGTAGAAAATATAGATTTTTAATCTAAACTAGACATTATAGAGCTAGACCAATAAATGACCAAGACAATTTATCGACCAATATCAACTTATTGCAAACAAGTGTGTGTTATCAAAAATGTGTGATTGTATAATTAAAACATCGACCAATATATTGTTCGATTTTCTAAACTCTAAGATATCATCATCAGTCTCTGCCTCAAAAAATGATCAGGCTCTACTAGACATGTGTTGACTACAAAGTTAAAGTGATAAATTATGTAAAATAACAAACCTGAAGCATCTCTTTTGTTACTGCCTCACTGATTCCCTTACATGTAATATTGTATATAAACAGTTTGTTTCCTGCCTGCATATGCTGCTCGCCATAACTAACTACAGTCACCATCTTGCAGTACTGGGTATCTGGTGATTCCTTATCCTGACTTAAAGCAGTAAATAGCACATTATAGGTACTCTTGGCTCTAATCTCAATTCAAGTAACTGTATCGACAGCCATTTTAAACTCCATTAGTCCACTGTTGAATTTCCGCATTTCCAAACTGTTTAATATACATGGATTTCCAAGGCGCCCTGGAATCAGTCACTGGGATATTTTCTTCACCATTTAAAGACTCTGCTGAGATTTTAGTGCACCCAGCTGCTACGGTGGAAAGTCACGCAGGGCCTGTGGGCTCCAGACTGTGACACCAATAAGGCCAGCATTCAGAGGGCATCCTGTCAGGTGGGCGGCACGCAGAGATAGGGCATTTTTGTGATGTATGAATAGGCCGGACCCGAGTGAGGACGAGAAAAAGGAACAAAGGGTTACAACAAAGCCCTGAGTGTCCCTGAACTCCTGCGTCAAACACCCACCAACAGAGCAGAGGGAAGAGAAATCAATACCGACTCATGCTATGCCCAGGCAGTATCAGGCATATTCGACCGTGAAGACGAAACAAGAAGAGACAGAGAAAAAAGGAGGAGATGAGGAGAGGAAGAGAGCGATGAGGCACATTTTGAAGGCCAACGCTGCTCCCCATTGTTATTAGACAGCTCCCTAGCCTGCATCCACTGCGCAATGCTGATGTTCTTTCTACCCGTGACCTTCTTCTGTTAGATCTTGTTGTACTCTCTTCCCAACTCATCTATTGTCGAGCGTCCGCAGAAATGATTAATCTATTTCAATCTGGTCCTCATATTCCTTTCAATCATGTACACATTGTGCAAGTGTCATAAATTACCATAACAACACATAAAGTTAGAAAGGTTAAATTAAGTCTGGAACAAATAGGAAATTAAGAACTTGCTGCATCAGTTGGCATTTTCCACGAAGCTTCTGTTAATCCGGAGTCGTGAGAGCGAGATGTGCAGGTGACCAACACCCCCGAGGGCTGAGTGACACCTAAAGGGCACAGCTTGGCTTCTCCAAGACATCTGCAGCATGTCTCATTAGTATTCAGCTATGAATCATTCAAACACAGCCGGCTGTCATTATCGGCAGAAGAAGGGGCCACACACCGACACACACTCACACTCGGGGGCACACACAAAAAAAATAAAGCAGAAAATGCTCAGACAATCTGCACGAATATGGAGGAAAAGTGTATACTGTAGACTAGCTTTTCTCTATTTTATATCATCGTAAATTGAATATCTTTGGGTTTTGGGCAGTTGGTTTGAAAAACGAGTGTGAAGACGTCACCTTGGGCTCTGGGAAATTGTGATGGCCATTTTTCGCTATTTGCTGACATTTTAGAGACAAAACGATTAACCTAAAAATAATCTAACAATTTTTTAAATCGATAATGGGAGGAACTATCATCAAATGTCTTTTTTTGTCCGACCAACAGTCCAAAATCCAAAGATATTCAATTTAATATAATGGAAGACCAGAGAAAGCAGCAAATCTGTGGTATTTTTGTTGAAAAATGACTTAAATGATTAACTGATTGTCGAAATAGTTGCCGAGTAATACATGACAGTTTCTGTCAAAAGACAGAATTGAATTGATTAATCGACTAATCGTTGTGGCACAGGTCTTCAGATGTCTTGTTTTATCCAACCAACAGTCTAAAACCAAAAAGACATTCACTTTAATGTCATTCAAGACTAAGAAAACCAGCAAATATATTTACATTTAAGAAGCTGGAACCAGAGAATACTGGGTATATTTGCTTGATATAGTGCTAGTAGTAGCATAGTAGTTACAAAGTGCTTTACAATAGAGCTTAATTTATAAAAGTTAATAAAATCCAAAACATACAAAATAAAACAAGATAAAATACTTTAAATAATTACGGCAAATACCATCAGTTAAGCCATAAGGTAAAAGTGAGTTTTAAGAAGAGAATAATCGATTAGTTTTAAGTGACCAATCGTTGCTGCGCTAGTTGTTGCCCTAGTGTATGCTGGATAAGACTTTTACAGAGTCTGTGCAGGCATTCAAACACTGGAGTGCAATGAAGAAACATGTAAAACACACACAAAAAGCTCTTTGTTTGCATGCACAAGGTGAGACCTCTCTCCCACAGAACCCCATTTGCATGCTGTGCAACAACTGTTTGTGGTTAACGTGCTTACACACCAAACCAGAACAGACTACTAATGCAGGAAGGATCAACTTCAAATAAAGATACTCCTCTCCGTCTCTCTCCATGTTTGTTAGAGTGCACATACCTCAGTAGAGATGCCAAACTACAAAGGCACAAAAACTTTGTGTCCTCGACATTTCGTTGCCATACTTGGCATCGATTGTCTACAGCTTTGTGCTGTGACAAACAACAGGACAGTCAATGATAACCCAGTGAGCTACAACGTATTTGTCAATTTGTTCTGCACTCAGCTAGGAGTCAGGATTTATTAAGCACATCACATCTAATAGACATTAGATCTACTGAGGGCTCTATACACTTTAAACAATACAATAACAGATGTGTTTACATGCCAACGCAATGTGAGTCAAAGAGTGTTGGTGTTGTTTTATGGCATATAGTGTAATATAAACACACACACATGCCCTTTATATGTTGATGTCAACATGAATGCACATTATTATCTTCTCTCTCACAGCAACGCTCCAAACTGTATCTATGGTTGATTTTCTCCACTCCAAATGTGGCTTCACTGTTCTCAAGCTGCACTTGACACATCGCAGAAGGTGAGAAAAGAAACAAAGTAAGCAGTTGTGCAATTTCAAAGATAACACTGGGGAAGACACAAAGCAATAAGGAGAAGTCCACAGTGGCTTCAGCAACCTTTTTCTGGCTTTTTCCACAGATGTTAAACAGAATGTCTTAATAAAACCAGTAAAATACAAACTCCCCACAGAGGACACGATACATTAATAATTCTGAATATTTGAAGCTTTGTCTCAGGGTGAGTGTCAGTGAAACTTGTTAGAGCTGAAGAAATGAGTGATTGATGTTGGTAAAAGGAGCTGATGCCTAGACATTGCCTGTACAACCTGAATCAAATAAGGGCAGGGCAGCAATCTCATAGGGAATAAATGGATAATAATACCTTACACAATAATCTTCATAAACCCTATGCCTTATCTCTGACACCTCCCACATTTAGAAATGACCATCCTGCATGGATGGATTACTGAACAGGCCTATCGGACATAGGCCCAGGGCCCTGCAAAGTATCACTGAGAGAGATGCAAAAAGACCCAAAAGATACGCAAAACGACCACAAAGAGACGCAAAACAGCCACAGAGACATAAAACAACTAACAACTTGGTTGATATTAGCTCACTGCAGATATATTGGTATGTGATTAAATGACAAAAAATGT
The DNA here is from genome assembly GCA_003416845.1 of Oplegnathus fasciatus. Lineage (NCBI taxonomy): Eukaryota > Metazoa > Chordata > Actinopteri > Centrarchiformes > Oplegnathidae > Oplegnathus > Oplegnathus fasciatus. The sequence goes on from NTHP01000008.1 coordinate 316,589, forward strand.
ACTTATGTAAAGAAATTTAATATTGACCAATATATCATTGTCAGTTTTTTTAAACTCTCAAATATTAATATTGGTATCTGCCTCAAAAATCCTGTATTGGATGGGCAATAAAAACATCCACAAAGAGACACAAAATGACCTCAAAGGACCCAGCTTGCTGTTTTGCAGGAGGGGCGGGGGGCTTTTTACATGTCTGTGTCCAGAGGCCCGTTGTCTCATAATCTGCCCATGCATTCCTGGCAATATTTAACTCAATGAACAACTATCATGGAGGTCTGAATGACAGGCAGCAACCCATCTGTGTACGCTCCTCCATCTTCACAGCATCTGTTTGGCAGTGGGAGGGAGTGGGCCGGGCTGGATAAGCCCCACTGCCAAACCCTGGAGCTTCTCACTGCAGCTCTGCAGCCGTTGATGCAACATTCCTGCTGCCATCCAGAAAGTGGAGCTGATATTTTACTGTGATGGCCTTTGGCATCCTGGTGTGCCAAGAGGAAGGAGAGAAAGCTACAACACTGGACAAATAGCCAGCCCCCAGTTCCTGGCCAAGCAAAAACACATCTGCCAAACCAAAAGGAGCAGGCTGAAGGAGCCACACTGCCACACCCACCTCTCCGCAGGGACTGAAATAATAGAGCTGAAGGAACACTAAAATCTTGCACTAGAACTACCTACACAAAAACAAAACAAAGGGATTCAAATACACACATACACATGCATTATACAGATAAACATGCACATGGGCGTGCACCAACACAGAGACAGAGATTATAGGGTCAGGATTGCTGCACTTTGTTTGCTGCTGGACGATCAGTGGCTTGATGTATGGCTGGGCGATACGGCATGCATGCACAATGAGGTTAATGCATTGTTTATCGGTGTGAAAGAACTGGTAAGTAGGGTCATTAGGGATGTGGACGCATTTATCACATCAGAGATAGCATGAATCTACAATGTCAGAGACTGTGAAGGTGTGTTTCTAGGGGACAAACTAAAGCGAATGCACAAGAAACGCACTGAATGACCGCAGAGTCAGCTGGGGAAGTGAAGGAGATCATGTGTGAGCTTATGTGTACATGTGACGATATGTATTCACTGTCAGTGAGCAAAGCTTAAGTGTAAAACAGAGGGTGCAGCGTGCAACAAACTTGATGACAGTGATTTTTCTAATGTATACAGAATCTAACATTTATAAGGCATTTAACCCCAGAGCCTCACTTCTCATAATCATGTTACCCCCCCTTGTTGCCGGTCTGCTTCCTTACCGCATCTCCACAGCCTCAACAACCGTCTCTGTGAGCCTCTTGTTTCCTAGTAACTGTGCGAGGAATGTAGGGTTGGTGAACGGAGAGGCTTTTCTAATCATCAGATGTCAGTTGTGTGCACGCATGCATTGATTTCCAAATTATTCCGAATGTACGTGTGTATACATATGATTTTTGATGCATGATTGTCTATGGTGACATGGGTATATACACTCAGTTGCCAGTTTATTAGTATTAGTGTACACGTATCTAAAAACTAATGCAGTCTAGTACTGCAATAAAGTCCACCCTCATGAAGGTTATAATGTTCAGTTTATGTTGGAACTGTTATAAAGAGGTGTTGATTCAATTTTATGGTCATTTTGGCAGCTACACTTGTAGTGCTGTTTGTGAATTATACCGTGTTATAGTGAGAAGTGTTACTAATATTTTGTCCACCGAATATATATCAATACGGGTAGACTAATATTAGAAACACCTCCCTGTATAATGTAAATCTGTTCCACAGCACCACAAACTACATCTTCCAAAACATCCGTAAAGTTGAATTAACACCTCTTGAAAACAGTTTAGAATCTTCATTAAGGAAGAATTTACTGCTGGATTGTTGTATTAGTCTGCATTAGTTTTAGCTAGTTGTACATAATAAACTGGCAACTTGTTAAAGTCATTTATGAAACAAATTTACCAAATATTCATTGGTTCTAGCTTCTCAAATGTGAGGATTTGCTGCTCTTCTCAGTTTTATATAATTGTTAATTGAATAACTTTGGGCTTTGGACTGTTGGTTGCACAAAACAAGCAATGTTTTAAATTAAATGATTAATCCAAAGAAATACAACAAAATAAGACAGAAACCAAATCAAACAAAGGAACACGTCCACACCATGGTAACCTTCAAACGTCCTTGTTATAACCTACAGGCTGAGCTCAGGCTTTGGCAGTGATTACCTCTGTGTGCAGCCCTCAGCAGAGCTCTAGTTATTGAACAAGGTCAAACATTAGAAGGCAACTCCTTGCTGCTGAAATTATGACCACTGAGTGACTCACTACCACCAGCAACAATAACTACAAACAAAACCAGACGAACACATCCAGTCATATTCTGTACAGCCTTTTTCCTCTTTCTCTTTCTCGCCCTCTGCTCACTACAGTCAGAAAGCCAATCCATCCTAACAGTGCATATCTCTCCTGCTTGTCGTGTATTTCTGTTGCACACTGACTATGTTTCAAAAATGCCAATGTCATGCACTGTGTTAGAGCCCTCGCATTCCCATTAATGCCTCTGGCTGAGGAGATGGATGCCACCCAGCTAATCGATCAGGAGACACAAAACGCAGGCAGCATCGGATGAACCAAAGGGATACAGGTCTGTCTCAGAGGAAAACAGAGCTGACCTTTTCATACTCACTGCTCTAATAATGTGTGGCAGTGAATTTGGGCTTATCCAAGGATTTCACACGCAATGTTTATGATGGTGGTCCCTGCTTCAGAAAATCCATCTTTTAAGCTCGGCTGGACTACCGGATAATGCAAGTCCGTATCTGCTTCCCAGCCGGTTACAAGTCATTACATGTATATTAGTGGGCGATAACGTGGGAATTGGTTTCCTCGTCAGAAGGGTAGCTCCTAGTGGGGAAAATGAGGAAGGAAATGAGAAGTGATCCACAAGGTTGCAGCAGAGCCTTGCCTTTCTTACTGCAGAGACTTGCAATGGCATGAAGAAGTGTGGCACAGAATACACACACGATGATACGGACATACTGAAATGAATGAGTGATTTAAGAGATTGAGACTAGCACACAGCTGACAGTAAATGCAAAGGAGGTTTAAATGTTGACTGGGACGGCAAAGATAGAAATCTAAATTGTAGCCGAGCCCCGAGGCATTGCAGTCATATTTGATGCTTCAATTCGCAAAGTGATGCTAAATCTCTCGTTACAGTTTGATAAATCAACCTTTAGTCTGAACGTAGAGTGTCACGTGGAAAAGAAGGACAAAGAGGGAGATGGTGAAGGAGTCTATTGAGACGAGACCAGAATGAGATGAGGGATATTTGGATCCAGTCAGGAGCAGAAGGAGGCTAATCTGCCCAAAATCATCAGAGCCTGCGCTGCCTGCTTTGTATTCCTGCCGGAGCATCTTGGGAATGAAAATCAGAATTGATGGAGAGAAGGAGGAGGAGAACGTAGGAGGAAGCGGTCTGAGGGAGAAGAAAGAAGACTATTACTGCTTCTTCTAGCACCTCACTAATACTACCATCTTCATTTCCTCTAATTCTCCCCCTTTCTTTGTTCTGGGGAAGTTTAAGGGAATGACTGTTTCCCTCTTTCAGGTTTCTCAGTTGCTTCACAGTTCAGCACCCTTTGTGAAGTAACACAGATGCCAAAAATGAGTCTTTAGCCCAGAGGTATCTGAAATGTAAGCTAAATCAGGCTCTCCCTGATATGAAATGCACTCCAGCCAACACTCAGGAGTTGACATGTTCGTAAGTGATTCAGCTCAACCCTCTATGAACCCTTTTAAGCATTCACCTGGCTGTAAATGTTTAATAATAACCACAAAAACATGTCCACGTAACAAAACACAACCTTGCGGGAAGGAGAACAGTGCAACATGATCTGCATTTCCTATGTTTAGATTACACGCTGTCCCGTGCAGGGAGGAAGCAGATGTATTTGAATCTGACACCTTGTGCCCTATTTCTACTGAATATTAAAAGCAGAGTGTATGCATGCTGCTATTTCAGGTACGGCAAAACACCAGGTGAGGCTCAAATGGATGTTAGACCTCTTTGTTCCACAAGAAGCGATACCATTTGGTTCTGGAGGTGTGAATTTTGTACTAATAGATATGGATGCATGGAGAAAGTAGCGTCCTGCTAAAAAAAGATTGTTAGTGGATTTTTCTACCTAGTCTCTCATTTCTTTTTGCAGCCTACAAGGTAGAATGGTTTTAAAAACAACAAAAACCTTCAGGAGGAAATTAAATGTGTGATATGTTCTATAATGATAAGAAAAAAGACACAGATGAGCAGCCTCTTTAATCTCAAAACAAACTCAAAACCTTTCAAAATAACTACACTTGTGTACACACTCAGTTTCCACTTTTCACAGGTACACTAAAATCTAAGGCAATCCAATAAAACAGCTCGGCCATAAATTCTGACTTTACGTCTCACGTTTGTGCGGTAAAAATGTAGCTGGAGCCAGCAGCCAGTTAGCATAGCTTAGCATAAAGACTGGACCCCCGAAAAATGGTTTTACACTTCAGTTTTAAACAAACAAGACAATGAGTTTTAGAGGTGCTGATAGGCGGATTTTGTTATCTTTGGACAGAGCCAGGCTAGCAGTTTGCCTTTGTTTCAAGTCTTCAAATCAAAACTGAAATAAACTGAAGACAGAATTTACATGCACACGCACACTCTTCAATGATCTGCAAGTCAGTTTTAAAATTGCCCCCAGCAAGTTTTATAAGTTGGATGTCTAAATTCAGCAAAGTACACTGTGTGAACATAAATGAGTTAGACGTCGCCATCCTGAAAATACTGACAGTGGGATTACTCTGCATGCTGTCAATCATATGTGTGCTGATTGCCACAAACTGGGTGGGTAGGGGAGGGAGAGGAGAGAATTACCTAAATTTACTAAAATGAAAATGTTGTCATTATCTACTCGGGCTCACACACTGGTTAAGTCTGTTTTTCAACATAGAATTCAACTTTTTGCTGTTTAACTGATGCAGTTTCACTTCACATTTCTGCAAAAAGATCCAAAAAGGGCAAAACGTGACCATTAATCACTGCAAAAAAACTTCTTAAGTCAAACAACTGCCTTTTGCCTACCAAATATGAATATTTACCTCATTATTTCCTAGGTTTTCACAAATTGATCTGTGCTGTACCAACTGTCACTAAAACAGAAAACAGATGCTGCCTTCAAATACTGTCTGGAAGTATTGCAATTACTGGCAGGGTACATTTTAACTGACTAATAAACTGTCAAATAGCCAACAAATGGAAAAGTTGAATTTTTGCATCCTTAATATGCCAAGATGTGTTATTCTCATTGTATGACAAGTTTGTGTGTAGCGACATTTTCTCATTACATACAAAACCACTTACAAATGTGGATATTTTTCTCTTCTTTCGCCTGCTGCAGCACAAAGTAGCTCTGTACCGCCTGCCCTCTCAGATAGTCAGCAGAAAGCTACTTTTGATTTAGGGTCCATTTTGTTATGTCTCACTACAGAACACCTTAATACACGACAAGTTGTTTTTATGACTCACAGGCTGGAGCTTTCAGGGAGAACATTAGGGCAGCAAGACCTTTCCAACTGATCACTGTGGACCAACTAGAGCTTTGCGAGCAGGGAAAAAGCTAGAGGATAATGAAGTAAATATTGCCCTCCTGGACCCACAGTGCAATCGCTTCAGGATCACGTTATACAAGCTGCTATGGAGTAATTTTATTGTCATTTTCTGCCCTTTTTTAGGAAATCGTACCAACTGGCTGCAGTTGTTTAAGAGAAGGCTGATTACTACAACTGGATTTGTGTACTGACACACAAATTTTACCAGCTGACAGGAACTGATTGTACGTGATTGTCATGGACAGCAGTTGGAGGAAAGTTATATACTTTATTGATGTTACAATAAGTGGAAAGTGATCCAAGGCTGTCATAAATACGGTATATACTCTTCCAACATGTTTTTGTGAGATCGTTCCCTGACGTCAACCACTTGGTTATTATTGCAACCATAATGACGAAGCTCATCACCATGATGTTACCCTAAACCTAACCAAGTAATTTTTGGGCCTAACCAGTTGGTGATTTGTTAATTTTTAACAGGGGGATGGCCCAATGGGAGCACCCCCCTGCCCCCACACCACCAACCAACACACACACCCAATGTACGCCTCCTAAAGGACATTGTTGCAGGACGCCTTAATCATAGCCATGTCTCCCCTAAAATATTTTGTTACAGAGGTGGCTTGGTCTGGGGGTGTATTTTCAGCAGCACAGACGCTACTGAATGATCATAGAAATATTATAGGAATAGTATAGGAATACTACAAGCAGCAGTATGTCTCCATGATCCTCTCGCTCTGCCACGACTACACACTGCTACTTGTCACTTTGATCATGAAGGTGACACTACTCTATAGAGTATGTAGGCTACAATATAGTATAGAATTGAGTATTCATAGTATATAGGTTAGAGAATATTATAGATCTAAGACGAAACTGACAGAAGGGCAGGACTGAGAGAAAAAGGCGCAATTACTAATCTGTCTGCTACTTCAGCACCACGGACAGCGCCATGGATTTATCAATAAACAGCATAGTTAGGCTACTAATATTTCAGAGCCATGGTCGGGGCCATAGATTCTAACTTGCACAAACCTCAGTTAGATAAAGGATCAATGAGTCAGGCCTAACCCTAATGGAACTCACAGAGATACCTTTTTTATGTCCGCCCGCCCTGACTGAATGAATGTTACTGAGTTACTGAATTATATAATGACTTTGACAAAGAAATTGTATTCAATGTGGATTGGTCACATCATGGCCACTAACTGAGCATCCCCATCTTTTATCATTACATTTTTAATTCCACCTATCAACTCAATTGGTTGAGGTAAAATTGTTTACATATGGGCCATGTTTTTTTTCTTAAATAAAGCTTAAGTAATTTATCCAAGCATGACATGTTTGACTTGATGTTATTTTAGATAGATAAGTGGGAAAAATAACTTTACAATTGAACAGAGTGACCAGTGTGCTTTTAGAGAACAGACGGTCATAGGACTTCCTAGCAACAGTAACTGCTCAATATCTCTCTTTTCTTTTCAATTTTCTCTGAAAAGGTCAAAATTAAATCCGACTACAGTGGGATGTTTGCCCACTCTATCAGAGGCTGAAAAATACAGTTGACTGATTTTACCATAACTCATAAATCCATCTGTTTCACAACACAAGAATTTACATAGATGGCTCTTATTATTCTGTCCACCATTATGCGCAGATATCAACTCTGCAGGGCAGAGTTTGATAATAATTGTGGCATGGAAACAAGGACCTCTGACAAATGTATGTAATATTTAAAGTCTTGAATCATTAATGACCTTGCGAGCCAACTAGTGTGCTTACCACTGCAGCTGTGAGAGGCTCATCATATTGGCCAGAAAACGCTGGAGTGAAAGCACAAAGAGTTCACATTAAAGATTCTTCCCAGGTACAAAACTGGAAAAGTCCAACAACTCTTGAATGAAATGTGAAGACAGCCCCGGCTCTGCAATGATAATTTTTTCACAGAACAATTATGTTCTATTGTACATATTTGCACACATACATGTGGGTGCACATATGTGAGCTCAAGCCCTGGTACATTTACAACTTGCTGTGACAAGGACACTGCATGAAGCAAACCTAACATAAGGACCAGCTTGCTGGTTTGGACAGAGAAGTCTGGCATTTTCCCCATCACAAAATCATTATGTGCTCAGCCCCTTTTATGCACAAGAGGTTGTGCCCCAGAATGCATGTGAAGTCTGCATATCATGTTAATATTTTGTTTAGCAGATTTACTTTAACATCAGTACAACTCCAGCAACGCTATTCCCAGCAGGGTCAATTACTTCAGAAATGCCCTCAAAACATGCAGCTCCTCTGCCATGAAACATTGCATCATCATCAGCCAATCACAAGGCGGCATTCATGGGGCTTTGTGTGGCACAGACCTAGGGAATAAGCAGGTGCTTAAGTACAAAACAATGACTCCACAAACACACTGAGATCCACACATGATTGCATGCTGCTGTCAATAACAGATGCTTAAAAGCTTTGATCAGCTGTGGATTTGATAATAGACAAACATTTCTACCAAAAACACTTATTACTTGTCATCTGATCCGTGCTTCAACAAAGGCAAGGATATAAGGTGCTTCAATTGAGGTTGTGCCCTTGCATGTCAGATAAATATCTGACAGGCACATAATGACATGACCCGGTACAGTCCACCTGTCTATTGCTTTCAGTATTGTCCTCTGAAATGAAAAGATGGCACACAGACCAGCAGAGCTCAGCTGGTTTTAAAACTAAATCTATTATCCTATCAGAAAAGCATTTATATAGCTTCTTTTCCTTAATGCTACCTTTGTGTAGCTTGTATTAGTTTGGCACAAAGTACTATGATGTAAATATGAATTATCTATGTCAGACCAAAATATGATTGAACTCACTGAACAAAGTCTACAAAGGTTTATCCTCCTTCATCCATACTCCTACAGTATATCCATCTGCAGTATTGAGTGTGTCATCATGTTGCCAACATGTCTGCGCCAATGTCAAGACAAAATCCTCCACATTTCCTGTGATCATATTCTAACATATCAGAGAATATACAGCAAGCTACCATGGCCAGGAGGTTATCACATTACCTCATACTTTCAGTCTTAGTCCAAATGGTACTGGATTGAGTTTATATCCACTAAACCGCAGCATGTTACCATACAAATACATCCTATTCTTCATCACATCCTCATCACATTTCATCTACACCCACGCCATGTTTATGTCTTTGCCAGTGTGCTCTTTCATACAGTATAACATCACTTCAACAACAGCATCTCACTCACTGCAGGCCCCTCCCAGACACTGGTTCTGGCTTTGCCTCACTAGAGAGGATCAGCAGATAGACAGACATGTGTGTTGACATAAACCTCAGCTGAACATACTAGGTATAACATTAAGGCATAAAACTACCAGGATCTGCCGTCTCTGCACAATGGCAAAGTTACGATAAGCATGAGCTCTCCAGCAGGCTAATACTGGGCTTAATGCTCGACTCTGCTTAATCTATTCTTTACGGTTTAGCCTAGCAGTGTGAACTGGTTCAAGTCTAATGGGCTTATAAAGATGCTTCTACTTGCCGTGATAGGCAGTGGTTAAACTGTGACCACCAAATGTAAATGGTATACGCCTTTACTGGCCAACTGGGCAAAGCTACGCTTGATCTGGCAAATTGCTGGCTTGCTGGTGGCCTGAGTGCACAGCCCAAACATCAGCATGGTTTGTGGGCAGTTGTCTTTGGCTGCATTAAGTTAAATTAGTACCCTGAATTGCCACCAACAGCAATGGCTATCCTGATACTGCAGGTTCATACAGCTAAAAGTGTTTTGTTTCAGCACATTATTAAAAATTGTTGTCCTTCTATAGAAAAGAAAGTCATTGCTTTAACATTCAGCCAACTAAATTCTCTGTTTTTAGAAAAAAAGACACCCATGGCTCAGTATTCAGCCTAATCCATGCCAATCCCTCTAAGATAGATACTGACTACAGACAGAACTCCAAGGACAAGCTTTACAGTGATAAAGCAAAAAATCCAATAGACACACAGACCTCTGGCTGGTGCAAAAGGTCTCATGACACTGCAGCTTGTGTCTGCCTTTACCTGGGCTTCAAACCGATTTCCTCTGCGCTTAAAGAGACCGATAAGAGCGCCTGACAAGAGAATTCAAATATCAACTTGGAGAAATGAGAAATGAAACCATCCAAAGGTCATCGGGCAAAAAAAGCAAAACACAGCAGCCAAAAACTGACCAGACAAGTTGAGAGCATCAATATTCTACACCAAGCACATCTGAGAACAAGCTCACAAGCAAACAGGTTTAAAGAGCTGTTTACTATTCCACTGCTGAGCCCTTGCAATCATCCAAGTAATGACCTGATTTAGACACTCAACGACTTATGCTGCTGCTAGCCCCCACAAAAACTCAGCATCGCAACTTACCTGTCCATCTACGTGCCAACCCTTTTTTTGTCTTTCGCTCTTTTAAACTTCCTTTCATTCTTTCCCCGTCTTTCATAACCTCTATTCTCTTGTCTCGCTCCCCTTCTCCCCACTAACTACCAGACTGTCCCTGGGTGAGAGGCACGCAAGGGATGAAGAGGAGGGGAGGAAGAAAGGAGGGAGAAATAGGTGAGGGAGATGGAAGAGGTAGGGAGGGAAATGAGCATTCGCCCCTCTACCCCATTTCTTCTCCTCTCTTTATTTCTTTGCATCTTGATAGTGGATACTTTTCCTCTGTTGCCAGAAAAGCCTTTCAGTCCCAGGAGTGTTTCAACATGCCTCACATACATTTTGCCCAATTCTTTCTTACTTTAACCCCCACGCCCTTTGCACTCTTTTCGCATTGTTTGCCTCAACATTTACACTCCCTCTTCCTGAAACACAGGTGTCACACATGGACACAAATGCAAATATACAGTGTCCTGCATGCAGAAATGTAGTATATACACATACACATCTAGAAGCAAATATCCCTGCCTCTACCCAGGAGACCTTCTGTTCATTTTCAAGCACAGCATTTTCAGGCTGCAAAGCACGCAACTGGTATTTTACCAAAGGGATTTTAAAAGACAGTGAAATAGAGAGATTAAAAGAAAGATTGAAAGAAAAAAGAGTGAGAGAGAGATAGAGGCCCGGAGGGAATAGAGAGAGCATCACATGAAGGAGTTGACCCACCCGATCATCCATTTACAGTACCATCCCCCATTCACTCAAGGCAGGGCTGCGTGGTCCCCTCATTAAGCTATCATTGCATCCACCAATTCTTTTATTTGTCGTATTAATATTTGTTTCCACTCTATCTTATTGTCTTTCACACACACCCCTTGAAGCTCTTAACTTCCCAGAGGTCGTCCATGTGGTTGACCACCACTCCAACACACACACACACACACATACATACACACACACACACACACACACACACACACAGGCAAACACAATCACAATTTCACACTTTGCATCTACACACTTGACAAAAATCTCTCACTAGTCACCTCCCTTTCTCTTACACACACACACACACACACACATACATACACAAACTCACACCCACCAGCACCACCTGCTTCACTGATGGTACTTCTGCTCTACACCAGCCCCCTCCCATTTCTTGCTGTTCTCACAAATGGTGCCTCCACCCAGTGTTTCCAGCACCTCCAGCACCTCATCCTTGTGTTCAACATCCCTGCAAGCCTATCCCCAGGCGCCTCACTCCTAACCTACTACCCATTAAGTGATGCTACCTTAAAGCATCACTCTCCTCAAGCGATGCCGCGCTCCACGAGCCCTCAGCCCAACCCCCATCCCCTGTTTCCACAGAGTGTGACAGGAGGAAAGCCAGCTGCTTGGATAGCACAACACGCAGAATCAAAAAGATACCTGCTACACAAGTATGCATGGAGATAAGGTTGACATGCCTTGGGATGGTGCATTGCCCATGCTGCGACACGGACCGCTGCAGCTGAAAGTGATCGCGTTTCCTGTTCCCCCTCCTCTTTTTTCCTCTCTCCTCCTCCCTCCTCCTGCCGCTCGCTTTCTGTTCTTCACAAAGCGCTGGGTCTCTCCTTCCTTGTGCCGGTCCCCGCGCTCCTATTCGCTCCTCTCCTTCTACCGTCCTCCTTCCCTTTGTCTCGCTCTGGCTTTCTCTTCCCTCCGCTGGAACCTCCTTTGCGAGATGGCTGTGGTCCAGCAGCGGCGCTCCTGACAGCACTGCGCGTGTGTGACTGCAAGCACGTGTGTGTGTGTATGTGTGTGAGGGAGAGGTTGAGTGGGAGAGCCTGAGTGTGTGTGTGTGTGTGAGAGAGAGAGAGAGAGGGGCGTACTCTTCAGCAGTATGAGCCTTGGGAGACTGTGCATGCCGGTGCAGGGATGCTCAGCACACAGCTAAGAATGAAGCACAAATTTTGCCCATGATAAATTCACACTCCCTCACCCACTCTCTCTCACTTGCTCGCTCCATGCCTTATTTCCTCCCTATTACACATTATACTCTCTCTCTTAAAGACACAGGCGGCACGCTGCATTGCTACACGCCTAGGGCACATCTCATGATATGGTAATAAAGGGGAGTCCAGGGACACAGTCCTGTGTGGGGTTCAGCAGCTGAGCCAGCAGGGGGGCGGGTGGAGAAATGCTTGAAGCATCTACTGTACCAGGAATGGGGCAGGATGGGGGAGGGTGGTGCTGGTGATGCGAGGAAGAGAGAGAGAGAGCGGAAGGGAGACACAAGAGCGAACACTTGAAATATCCCATCCCCTAGTGACAACAGCAGCTAATGATGAAGCTGTGTTGGGCCCGAGGCGAGGTTGTAAAGGATTGGCATGGCAACCAGAGCACAGTGGCAGGTGAGAATGACGAGAAGGACGCCACAGGAGGGCAACCTTAGCATCACCGTGGCCTGTGGCTCTGCCCTGCTGGATGTTTGTTTGCAAGCATAAATTATTGCTCTTTTGAATCCTGGAGACTATCACATCCAGTCACTAACAATCACAGCCCAGAAGTAGAGCAAAGTCCTGTGTTATGTCAGCTACTCAAGAATGCCCTTGAAACACAATGGGGAAAAATCCATACTGAAATCAATCATGTACAATACTGTATCTGATAGAGGACAAAAAAGGACAAAAAATGAGCTACAAGTAGCTGAAGGAAGCAAATGGATGGAGTGAAATCAAGGACACATAGTGAAGACTGTGGAAACTGTCAGGTGTCGTGGATGAGAGAGGACTGCTGTCAAACAGAGAGAGGCTTTAGTCGCTAATGGGTGCTGATGAATTAAGAAAGTGG
>NTHP01000008.1:338386-352994 GCA_003416845.1 Oplegnathus fasciatus
AGTAAAAAAAGTACAATATTTGCCTCTGAAGTGTAGAGCAGAAGTATAAAGTAGTAACAATGTCAGTGCAAAGAGGGATGCGAGTTGACATCATGGTGGGGTGAACAAAGGGTTAATGTGCTGTGAAATACAGAGTGTGATGTCACACATCAAGGTGAGATTTAGTGGATCCACAGAGAGCCGCTGCCAAAGGTCAAGTGTAGCGCAGTGAGTGTGTGATTCTACATATCCTATTGGAATTATTTCAGGTCATTTCAGCTTTATTTGATAGTCACTGAGGTAGATTACGGCAGGCAAGATGTGATGTACTCGAGGGCAGATGGAGAATGTGTTGAACCAGTGCAAGTGATTCAGATCCAGAGCGCTGTAAGAAGAAGATAATAACCTTAGCTCAGCCTCAATTACAAAGCGGGATCTTTCAAATAAAAATATTAACGGATCAGGTCATCAAGCATCTTGTAACTCCAATTTAAAGGGCAACCGGCAGCTACTGCAAGGTGACGGATGATGTTTCTACGAGGATGTGATCATAGGCTAAACTCTGTTCAATTAAAGAGCCTTAGCAAAATAAAAGTAGAGCTACATCCCCATCCCTCTGCACCCCAGTATGTGCGCTCCCTGTATCACAGCCCATGCCTTGTCTCCTGCTCTCCCTCTCCATGTCTACTCAGTCGCTCTCTATAAATACATAAGGTGCTGTTTCCAAGGTAACAACTCTATGGAGAATTGGCCACCTGAAATCTAGATGGAGTGGAAAAGGAGGGTGAACAGTGGTCTGCAGGCTATTCGATTGTCAGGAAAAGACCCTCATCTTCACTGCGTCACCATCTCTGACCCTTCGGACAATCAGTCTTCATTAACCCAATACGTCAACCGACAAGCTATACCGTAGACCTGTGAGAGAGAGGCATGTCCAAAAGTGACTCCCATTAGTGTCAGGATATGTGTTTGGTGTTTTGGACTAGTAGCTGGATGGATCATGAATCTCGTCATCCAACTCTCGGCCCAAAATGCTGGAATATTCCTGTGTACAAGGTCTTGTGTAAAGGTGCTGCAGTCCCGAGCTGATCTCTCTTATGACGCACTTTGAACCCATGGAGACTTATTTATTAGCAGATTTGAACGTCAGACATGTTGCCAAACTGCATGTCTTCAATTCATTATTAGCGTGATATTACAAATAACAACAGTAACATCTGTATTGGTAATAACTGTATCAATTAAGAGTTGTTTTAATGGCAGTTTTCTGGTGTGGAGATCGGTCTACCTGCTCAAGATGTTCATACCTGCGTCAAGGCAGACATGATAGTATACTAACACTTCCAGTGAATACTTTTTCTCTTTTGATTGCTTTATTTTGGAAGTATATACCGGTAGTGTTAAGTTACTGTAGGTCTCCTCTCCAGTTTACCTGAGTGTATTTAGAATCATGAGTGTTCACTGTCCTCCAGTGGTCGCAGTCAGGAAATGCAACGTTACATTCAATTTGTCAATTTATGTATATGTCTGTTTATCACATTTTTTAAATTCATTTATTTATTTCCAAAATCTAAAGCCTTGTTTAGGCAATAGCTTGAGTGAAGAAATGATTGTTAAGTGATCCTATTTATTGTTTTTTAGTGGTCACAGTTGAAGTCCACAGCTCCAGACTTTTTCAGTGCAAATAAAACAGACAATTCTACTGATTATTACTATTCTTTAGAGGTATCAATAAGGAAATTCAAATAGCAGTAAGGTCAATGTACCTGTATAAATAATACAGTGGCATCAAACATTCTTGACAGATGACACATTGTACACAGATGCAGGGGAGCACTGGCCAACGCTTCAGATAAAAGAGAGGAGAGAATGAGACCAGGACCAGTACAGTCTCAGAGACGACAGACAGGAAGTGAAGTGATGGATCATTTTGCGTTCTTTAGCTGGCTTGAAAGCCAGTCGAGACCCTCATAGAGACCATCTCCACTAGTGGCGCACGTGGCCTGGATATACCAGTTACATTTGTGCAGGGTGTGCAAGCCCAGCTTGTCTGTGACCTCAGCTGCATTCATGGCTTTGGGCAGGTCCTGAAAGAGCAGAAAACACAACACTTAATTAATGAGAAGAGAAAAAAGCAACTAACATTCCCTGTTAAGCTTTGCACAGATCACTTTTTTTAAGGTCACTCACAATCACCAACTGCTTAATTAATATCATTAGCAGACGATTGATCCAATATACTGGATCGGTATTCTTATTAAGTGTACTTACTCACTGTTTTAAAATTGTAATAATGCAACTTTATAAAAACTTTTAATGAGAACAATATAATTAAAATTTAGTCAGTAGTTAAGAAGTGATATATGGTTCAAACTAATGTGATTTTACAAATTTTTTGGCCCCAATCCCAATCTTTAATATTGCATATCTGTCGATACTGAGTCCGATCTGATACGTATATTTACTTAGATGTTGATTAAATGTGGATCTGACACACTGAAATAACAGCTCTAGCCTACTAAATCTGACACATCTTATTTTCCAGGAGCTACTAGAAATGCTTAAGGTCCTGATTCAAAACTATCACATTTGTTTAAATTATTTTCATAATATGAATGAAGGTTCAACTGGGAGAGTGCGATCCCTGAGGCCATCAGCAAGAGAGAAGATCGTATCAGCTAGTATCATATTTTTTAGCCAATGCTGATCCATTAAAATATGCCTGGAGTGACATCGCTAATATCTGATAAATTCTGATAAATTGCCTCAAGTTTTGTCACTTGAAGGTGGGGCAAGTACTGTTCTTTCACTTTGCCCTTCCAAGGTTTGTCTGGGGATTGAACCTTCCGGTCACAAGCCCACTTCTCTAACCTTTATGCCACTGCTGCCTCTGCAATCTTTGGTATTGTATGGTAGTGGGTCAATCCCATGTCCATAGATCAATGGCCAATTGATGGGTGCCAAGTTCTCCCACTAATAACGCACGTTTTTTTTTAAGGACAGTGACACAAATTCACCTGTTTGTTGGCAAACACAAGCAACACAGCATCCCTCAGCTCATCCTCGGCCAGCATTTGCATCAGCTCGTCCTTCGCCTCACCAACTCGCTCCCTGTCGTTACTGTCCACTACAAAGATAAGGCCTGAAAATGGAAACGAGGTGAGGTTTGCATGAAGGAAGTGGATAAAGGTCTCTATATGTAATAGAGGATTCAACCTACAGTGGGCTAATGATTGTACAACAGACTTTAAGAGATCTGGAAACAGCAGGAAGTCACCTTGTGTGTTTTGGAAGTAATGCCTCCAGAGTGGCTTGATGTTGTCCTGACCACCAACATCCCACACTGTAAAACTGATGTTCTTGTATTCTACCGTCTCAACATTAAAACCTGTGGATGAACGGAAAAACAAAGACATAGACAAGAGATAAAAAAAATGTTTGAGTTGTCACACTGCATGGTCTTCTTACCAATGCCAAGGTATCAGTCACTGTAGGTGTGAAACTATGAATTTCTCATGAAGATGCAGGAGAGGACTCACCGATGGTAGGGATTGTGGTGACAATTTCTCCCAGTTTGAGCTTGTACAGGATGGTGGTCTTTCCAGCAGCATCCAGTCCTACCATCAGGATCCTCATCTCTTCCTTGCCAAACAGTCCTTTAAACATGCTAGCAAAAGCCCCCATCTTGGCTCCCCTGCAGAGGGACAAACAATATCGAGTGGTCAGGTCTCAGGTCTAAACAATAACAGAGAGATTATCAAAGTGTCAGGTCAGGGCATTTCTACTATAAAGCCATTCAAAACCAAATACAACAGGTGGAAAATATTTCCTATTTTACTAGAAAAAAAAGACTAGTCTGGAGGTCATAAAGCCAGGTTGGATGACAAATGCAGACCCTTATGTGGACCAGGTGAACCACATACTTGAGTTTAACCTGCATCACTGTGTTTGTCTGAAAGATGTTTTACCTGCACGGTCAGATTAAGCTACATTGTTCATGAAGAATGAGACCAGACAGCTGTTGCTTGTTGTGTTGGAATGCAGAAATCTCTGAAACAGGTTCCCCAATTACTGGTTTATTACTCATTTAGTCTATAAAATGTCAAAAATGACAAGCTGTCACATAGCTGTCACAAAATTAAAAATGGCAAAATTAAAAACGTGTCAGAAAACACGACATGTAAGTACAAAGATGTGAAACAGAAATTAATATAATTATTTGCATTAGAGAATTTGTGTTTGTGTGATTATTTTCATCATCGGTTAGGTTGCTGATTATTTTCTCGATTAATCCATTAATCGTTTGGTCCATAAGCATCAGAAAACTGTTAATAGAAAATTGTTAATAGAATATATTTGGGATTTGGACTGTTGGTTGGACAAAACAATTTCAAGACATAACCTCGGACTTGGTGAATATGTGAGGAGGTATTTTTCAATATTTTCTCATATTAAAGTTAAACTGCTTAAGAAACTACTAACGAACTTCAAGCTTCCACAACTTACAACAAACTGAAACACTGAAGAAGTTAACAGGTTCTTCTCCACCCTTATTTAAATGAAAAGTATATCTATAACACACTAATGTTAAATGTTTCCAAATAATATTTACCTTTACTGATGCTCCTTTCCTCTTTGTTGGTCCTGTTCAACAGCAAATAAAGTAGTTATTGGATGTAACTCCAGTTATATAAGTACTGCGCACTCTGGGCTTCGCTATTGGTTAACCTCATCGAGCTCCGCCTCACAGTCTGAGACAGATCTTTGGACTCACCACCCAATCAGGAGCAACCACACACCATAAAACACCTTGTTCATCTCCCTTTTGAACTGAGCAGCAGGAATACAACAGGGGCCAGCTGGGCCTGTAGTTAGAGGTCTAAGCAGGTACTCAGAACTCATAGCAACTAGTATTTCTATTTTGTACTTGCTACGCCCTCTAAGGGGTTTCGCTATTAGTAACTACCAGAGGCGAAGGCTGTTTGGGATGTGATGTACCCCCAGCGGGGCCCGAATCTGTGCATTCAGCAACTCAGACCCAACTGCTGACTGTGCGAACAGAAGTTAAGTGGCCAAGCCACTGAGCACCGCCGGCCTGGAGCTCCCACAGCCTAACCACATGCTTTCAAGCTTGAAGCCAAATGTAACCTGAGTGTGTAAATCTGAACCGGATGGTGCCCCCCACAGACATTGCACCAAGCACCGGGTGAGACATACAACCAAGCATCAGCACAAAGGTAGAGATGGGAGACCCACTGACCCGTTAGAGGAGCACCCTCAGGCCGCAGTCCATGGCAGACAAAGATTTCCCTCTGCAGATTCCACTGGTGAACCTTCCATAGCATCATATCACAATTGGATATCTCCTAGCAGTGAAATGGTCAAAGCCGCCATAGCTAGCTGCAACGCATCCTGCTGGAGGCAAGGGCCTTGTTCATAAGGTTGATGGCACAGTCCTAGCACCAACCTGTGAACACACACCCAAAGCATCCCATACACCCTGAGAGTGGAGGAGGTTCATGCATGCAGACAGTGTTCCAGGACAGGGAAAGATGACAGAGAAACCCCTGCTTGAGACAGAGCCATGGGAATTGCCCTCCCCGTCAGGCCTCTGTGCCACCTGGTGCCAGGGCCCTCTGGTGCCACCACTCTGGCATACCCTCTATCTTGATTCTGCGGCGCAACTGCATCAACAGCCACGGAGGCAGGAAGACGTGGAGAAGGCTAGGGGGCCATACTGGATGGACGAACATATCCACCTCCAGTGGGGGAGCGTTGCTGAAAGAAACCTTCCATGATTGTGGACCGGGGCAGAATCATCACCAATTATCCATGTGGGGGCTCGGCTGTGCGCTCTTGTACGCCTGACACAGTTAGGACACAAGCAAAGGAGGAGGATAATAATGGAAATGGGAGGAGAAAATTACTCACCATGCCTTGTTGGCATGGGAACAGTAACCAAGATTAAATGTTACACGTCAGTGATAGACTCAGTCCTTCACCAGGGACCTGAGCTATCACCCGGCACGTGGGCTGGCATGTTACTCCTCACATGAGATGGGGAGAGAAGTCATCCCATACCAGGTGGGCTGCTTCTCCAAAATAAACACCCCACTGAGAAGCATTGTAGTGCGTTCCTGTACCCCCAGCGTGGTGAAGACGCAGCGAGCGGTGGTATGGCAGAGAAAACAAAAAGATGAGAGTCCAGGGAAGCATCAGACATCGCCCTCCCTTTATTCACCTGAGTTGGGAGGACAGAAGCAACCCCATCCTCCGTTGGGGTGCCTCTAATCAACATATTAAATGCTGATTAGAGATGCATCATGCGTGTGTATTAGTGTAGCAATGTGGAAGTGCTTAGGTTGCTCTTCACTGGTGAAATGAGGCATGTGGGGAAGGGGATGAGAGATAGAGGCTCATTCACCCCACCCGAATTAGGGAGAGAAGAAGCAACTAATCAGTAACACCTGGGATAGTCAAGGAAACATGGCCGCCGAAGTCTAAACGTAGATTACCTTGACAGCTGTCGAACGTGCTAAATGCTAAACTTGATTAGCAAATGCTAATCAAATTAGCGCTACCAAATGGTAAGGGTTATCGACAGGAATTATAAACTTATAGTGCAGGGAAAAATAGAATATCCTTTTTTCATTTTTAATCAGCATAGTTCTTCTTAAATACTGAAAGTTAAGTAAATAACACTATTCTCCTGAACTACTCAGCAAATACCTTTAAATAATAACTTAAAGCAGTTACTCTCATTATAGGTATTTTAATTATTTTGAGGGGGGGGGGCTTAAGAGGCTAAACCTTTTGGTCCCCTTTCTGAACCTTGTAATTATTTGGTTTTATTTGGTTAAGAAAGTACTTATTGTGTCATTTCATTCTAGGTCCCTCCTAAACACAAATGTTTTACCCACATATTCCCTGAACTTCTTACATTGTACCAACCAGTATGTACCTCATAAGTATTTCATTGGTACTCATATTTACAAAATATTACACTGTAATCTAAAATGTCTTTCCTCATCTGGATTTTGGTGGATGGACAGTCACAGGACACTGTTTAGAGAGATTTTAGTGAGAAAATCAAACTGAAAAGGCAAAGGCCTGATACCAGTCTAACCAGTGTGACCAGTAGCTTCTTGTACTACTGCATTCTGTCAGTGAGCAACGTCACTGAAGCTTTAGGCCATTCAAATAACCAAGCATACACTTTGTAACTAATAATGAGTTGTTTTCTCTGAAAAGACTGATGGTGCTGACAGATGCAATACAAATGTGTCATTCAATATACTTTTTAATGGAACGTGTTGAAATACTGACCACCTGTGACTGTGAAGGCAACTGATATATGACTGGGACCAGACTTCATCTGACTCATAGTGACAACTAAAGCTGCAATGATTAGTCGATTGTCAGAAAGATAATCAGCAACTATTTTGGTAATCAATTAATCGTTAAATAACATTTTCAAGCAATTTACTGATTTTGTCTGTCTTATATTCATGGGATTTTTTTCACCATTTTCTGATTTTATAGACCAAATGATTTATCAAGAAAAGAATCTGCAGATTAATTGATAATGAAAATAATCATTAGTTTGTGACAACTATGGTGCATTCTTAATTTTAAATCTGCTCAGTTTTGGTCTTACTTTGGTCAACCTTTACAGCATTTAACTGCATAAAATCCATTCATGTTCCCAGATTGAATTTCTATATTAATCCACTAGATGGGGCTCCATCCATGTTTGAAAGAACAAGGTGTGTACTTTGATTGGAAGAACAGGCTTTAGGGCCTTTAATAATATACTGTATGTTTGTGTCCTTTAATCTCAGACTTCATGGATCATCTACTCATCCATAGGGTTTTCTTGAATGCTGTGCTTTAATTTGTTTTCAATATATGTGAATTTATGCTGCTTCATACCAATGATTATAATGTAATAACTTTTATGTCTAAAATGTGGAAATTCTTTTTGCTTTCTCTTCTTTATGGTCAGGGATCCAACCTGTTGCTCAAGGACACTTCAGAGTGGATGTACGCTGCCCCTGTGGGTTAAACTTGGGGTCTGGTGGAGCGTCAGCCTCTGATCATGAAACCACCATGCTGCTTTTAAAGATGCTGAATACTGAAGCTGAAGACTACATACTACTTGGCAATGTATGCAAAAATAAAGTCTGAGTAGCAGAGTGGTCAGACAGAAGCCTCTCCTCAGTGAAAGACACATGAAAGCCTGCTTGGAGTTTGCAAAAAAGCACATGAAGGACTCTCAGACTGTGAGAAACAAGATTATCTGGTCTGATAAAACCAGATTGAACTAGTTGGCCTCAATTCCTAAGTGTCATGTCTGGAGGAAACCAGGCACCGCCCATCACCAGCACAATAGCATCCCAATGGTGAAGCATGGTGGTGGCAGCATCATGCTGTGGGGGTGTTTTTCAACAGCAACTGGGGGACTGGTGGTCAGGGTTGAGGGAAAGCTGAACAGAACAAAGTACAGAGATATTCTTACTGAAAATCCACACAGCCAACACAACGCAGGAGTGGCTTAGGGACAACTCTGCGAATGTCTCTGTGAGTGGCCCAAGCCAGAGCTTGGACTTGAACCCAATCGAACATCTCTGGAGAGACCTGAAAATGGCTGTCCACCTACTGTGTTTTTTCTTAATACATTTGCAAAAAATCTGTTTAGGCTTTGACATTATGGGCTATTGAGCATAGATTGATGAGGGGGAAAAATTCAAAACCATCCGATACTGAGGCTTACACACAGAAAACATCAGAGTGATCCTAGATAAACACTTATCTCTGGCATGTTTCTTTATGTTAACTTTACCTGAAATTCAATTTCAATATGACTTTGGCTAACTGAGCTATACAGGAATTTAAAGGATTATATTCATCACTGAGGCATTGATTTCTCATTTGAATACCTTGAAATTCATTCTGAAGTTATTCCAACGAAAAGGCCAGTAAAGGAGATGTACAATAGAGATCTCTTTATTATAGTGCATTTATCAGATGTTACAAGATGAGTTTAAAAAAGCGTAAAAGGTAATTAAGAAATACATATGCACATACCTTGTCATTTGTACAGAAACGATCTTGAAAATTAAAGCTTCACATCTGAACAAGGGTAGGTGGATGATGTCAAGTTAAAATACATTTTCTTACAGAATATTATATACATTTGTATTTCTTACTGTATATCAGATCATGTCACTTATCCTATGGACTCTACAAATGTTTAGGAAATACCATAATGTGCGGACAAAGAAAGCCCAAAAGAACAGTCAATCAGTTACTCAAACTTTTCAGAAAAACACTTAAATGTCCAGTTGTAGAAAAACAAAAAGGGAAATGAATTTTCCTTTAGAGGTCGGTGTGATATTTTGACCCTAGTCATCTTCACTCAGTAAGGGGTGTGAACAGTTCAAGATTGGTCTCTTATTAACTGCAGGAGCCTTTGGAATCAATGGATTTGTGGGAAACTATTGTGTTACTGGGTTAACTGGTGTAACATTCTTACTTGCACATTTTAACTGTATGCTGGTGTAGAGCATTAGGAAGGATTATTTTCTATAGGTTCTTTGCAAAGGCTGATGGACAAACCGCTGTCTTCACATAGGCCTGAGTTGTGCAAGCTGATGAGGTCATGATGGGACATGATGTAAATGACTCCAGGGGAAGCGCCCTGGCTACATGCAGGAAAAACACCATAAAGCCTGAAGCATTGAGGAAGCATTTACAGTGCTGATTCATACAGTAGTCCAGAGCAAACACTTCCAATTCAACTGTACCGTCTATCAAAGCGCTGACTATTTGTTCAAGAGCATGCGTGTCCTCTGGAAAACACGCGAGGTGACCTCACTCTGCAGGCAAATCCAAAACTGAACCAAACACAACAAGCCCTTTCTGAATGCAACCAATTGGTCCCGAGAGCATTTTACTCAAAAGACTGCACACCTGGCACGTAGTAAACCAGGTCGTGCTTGCATCAACAGTAACTTTAAAAAATAATAATAAAATAGAAAACAGACCCTAACCCAAAGAACTACATACAAGAGAAAATAAGACAATCAGTAAATAAAAAAGCCAGAGTGGGAGCAACTCTAAAAAGGCCTCACCGTTCCAGTGGACTGGATGTAGCTGAAACCCACACAGCACCCCGAGGATACACACATCCACCAATGACGCTGTAGCTACACTCAACACACCTCCATATATGTAAACATGAAACATTTATTGCCTTTTCTAGACCCAGCCATGATGGATCTTTTAATCCTGTGTGTAAAACACAAGGCCCCGTGAAAATAAATATCAGGGTCATAGCCACAAGAGGGATAACTTTCAGAGATGGGACTGAATCGAATTTAGAAATTATTAAACAAATGGGGAAACTTAACAGGTGCTGAATAAGACTACAATATGTCCATTAACAGGACCTATAGTATACAGACTTGAGGATTCAAACAAAAATTTTGGAAAATTTAACTATGAGAGAATCATTAAGTATCCAGTGTCCGCTGCAGCAGTCAAAACTCAAACCTGTGAACTGATCTGGGATGTCAAGATATTTTATTGTATAAAACATAACATAGGTTACACTGTGGTATACTGTATGGCTCCTCAGGGTGAATACATAAAGGCTTTAATGTCACTAGTAGATGTTAAAACTGAATTATTGTTAAAGTTTGTATCGCAGATGACACACAGGACTCAACATCCTGTGTCATTCTTTCTTTTGTAGAGACCAGCGCCTTTGGATGTGCTGACACTGGAGGGATGAGGTGCTTGAGAGTTAACTGAGAGTTAACTAGCAAGGCACAGCAGGGCTGCTCCCACTCAGCTCACACACACATTCATTCAAAAATACTCATCCAAATACACCCATACAGTACACAGATGCAGGGGAGCACTGGCCAAAGGTCCAACACTTCAGATGAAAGAGAGGAAAGGAGAGGAGAGAATGAGACCAGGACCAGTGCAGTCTCACTGCAGACAGAGATGACAGACAGGAGGTGAAGTGATGGATCATTTTGCGTTCTTTAGCTGGCTTGAAAGCCAGTCAAGACCCTCATAGAGACCATCTCCACTAGTGGCGCACGTGGCCTGGATATACCAGTTACGGTTGCGCAGGGTGTGCAAGCCCAGCTTGTCTGTGATCTCAGCTGCATTCATGGCATTGGGCAGGTCCTGAAAGAGCAGAAAACACAACACTTAGTTAATCGGAAGAGAAAAAAAGCAACTAACATTCCCTGTTAAGCTTTGCACAGATCACTTTTCTAAGGCCACTTGCAATCACCAAATGCTTAATTAATATCATTAGCAGACATGTTCTCCCAATAATGATGCACGTTTTTTAAGGACAGTGACACAAATTCACCTGTTTGTTGGCAAACACAAGCAGCACAGCATCCCTCAGCTCATCCTCAGCCAGCATTCGCATCAGCTCGTCCTTCGCCTCACCAACTCGCTCCCTGTCGTTACTGTCCACTACAAAGATAAGGCCTGAAAATGGAAACGAGGTGAGGTTTGCATGAAAGAAGTGGATAAAGGTCTCTATATGTAATGTTGGATTCAACCAAGAATGGGCTAAAGTTTGTACAGCAGATTTTAAGAGATCTGGAAACATCAGGGAGTCTCTCACCTTGTGTGTTTTGGAAGTAATGCCTCCAGAGTGGCCTGATCTTGTCTTGACCACCAACATCCCACACTGTAAAACTGATGTTCTTGTATTCTACCGTCTCAACATTAAAACCTGTGGATGAACGGAAAAACAAAGACATAGACAAGAGATAAAAAAAATGTTTGAGTTGTCACACTGCATGGTCTTCTTACCAATGCCAAGGTATCAGTCACTGTAGGTGTGAAACTATGAATTTCTCATGAAGATGCAGGAGAGGACTCACCGATGGTAGGGATTGTGGTGACAATTTCTCCCAGTTTGAGCTTGTACAGGATGGTGGTCTTTCCAGCAGCATCCAGTCCTACCATCAGGATCCTCATCTCTTTCTTGCCAAACAGTCCTTTAAATATGCTAGCAAAACCCCCCATCTTGGCTCCCCTGCAGAGAGACAAACAATATCGAATGGTGAGGTCTCTACAAATGTGGATATCACACTATAAAAGTCGACCAATCGCTTCTCTACTGCAGTTGATAACAACCATGTTCTTGAACCTTTAGAGAAGCACTGAAAAGGCGGCTTTAAACCACTGGATATCCCGCTGTTGTAGGGCTAGCTGTGTGAATAATCTGAATCAATTCAAAAGGTTATGAAGATGCTACTGCATTCCTACTTTCTAAACAGTACAAATTTAGCACACCTGAGTGTAAATGGCAGGTAAAATACTGTGGTAATATAACCAAACTTGTGCAAACGCACAACACAGCTCCAGCCGACAGTAGATGATTTTCAATTATGTCATAAGGTTTTTAGTGTTATTAGCAAATAAAAGATCTCACTGACTCTAATACTCTAGTTAAAGCAGAATATAGTATACAAACAAATCAATATTAGAATTTGCTAAATCAATTTAAATTGGGGAAAGATAAATAAAATGTATCCAGCCCTATCCTCTGCCATTTCAAGACACTTAAGACTGTGAAGGCTGATAACCACCTATGATGTAACACAGCCAATTACGCATCAGCTGAAGCAAATACAATGGCCACACAACAAAGGGCCTAGCTTGTCTATTAACAACAGTCAATACATTATCATCAAGCAAGGAGCACGCTGAGGTGTATTATACCTAATGCTAAAGAACAAACAATAAGAGGGGCTCACATTGCCCAGAAGTTCTTTGAAAGGTAAAGATAATAAATAATATAAAACAAGAAACAAGAAACAAGATCAGTGAAGCATTGACAGGACACAGGCAACACAATACTTGTAAGCAGAAGTGAACATCTGAATTAACCAAGAAAAAAATAAATAAAGTCATCACTCCACAACAGGTCCTCCTAATAACCTCCCACTGCCAGTAGCACCCAGTAGCATAACCATGTAGTGCGGACACAATTTATCTATTCATTGAAAAACTGAATTGCCAACTATGGTGATAATCGATTAATCATTTAAATAGTTAAATCAAGAAAAAATGGCAAACGCATGCTGGGTTCAGCCTCGTAAATGTGAGGGTTTACTGCTTTTATCCCCTTCACTGTTGTTTGGACAAAACAAACAATTTAAAGACATAACTGGACTCAGGAAATATAATTAAAACAAGCCTGACAGATGACTGAAAACAATCGATACTTGTGTTGCAGAACCATACCACTTGTTCTTTTTTTTTTGTTTAAACCAGGATTAAATTAATTAATTAATTCATTAATTATTAATTAATGTCTGTATGGGTAAAATCAAATATATTAGTTCCACCAACAAGAATGCTCATTAATCTGGGGTTAGGTTAGCATCCAGGACAAATGAGGACGTGCTGTTAAAAAGCTGCCCCTTTGAGTAAACAGGAATGACAGGTTCCGCAACAAGACACGAGGGATTATTAGAGGTTTTTTGGATAATATTACTCCAAGTAAAAATTGACATATGTCAAATAAAATAAAAGGCATCTTGTGTTTTGCACTGAAGCTCATTAGTTAGTTGAACTAACGTAAACTCGGTCAGTTAATGTTAACTCACCGCCCATAAAACAAAATGCTAACGTATTTAATAGTGCCCTGTTTTCAATTATACATTTGTTGACACTATGAATTAAGTATAATTGATATCAAAACCTAACGTTAAGTTAGCCTGTAGTTGGGTAAGTAACTTAAACTTAAAAGATTATGAGTGAGCTAGCCACAAAGCAGGAAGAGGAGTTAGCGACAACCCCAGTTGAAGCTCGTTAGCGTTAGCTCGCTAGCCTAGCTGACTATGTTTCAGGAATCATAGGTTAACATTAACTGACCTGTACAAAGAAAAAACTACGTACGCACAAATACGACCCTGACTGATACATTAGCTGGTTATTATTTAGGACGAGTTTATATTCAGAGATAAAATGTAAAAAAAACAAAAAAGAAAAAAAACAACTTACTAAGCAAACACAGTCGCGCTAAGGAAACGCTAACGAACTTGAGGCGTCCGGCTTCAAGCTTCCACAACTAACAGCAAACTGTAATGCTGAAGAAGTTAACAGGTTCTTTGTCTGAAACCTTATTTAAATTAAAATGATATCTTTGACGCGCTGATGTTAAATGTTTCCAAATAATATCTGTACCTTTACTAATGCTTCTCGATCTTCGTCGCTGGTCCTGTTCAACAACAAAATGGCGTTTTCCGGCGTCGACGTCTTCTTCGTCGTCGTCATCAGCCCTCTTCGTCTTCTTCTTCTGTATTTTATGGCGGTTGCAAACGTCGAAACGGTACATTAGCGCCACCAAATGGTGTGGAGTGTGGATAGGAATTACAAGCTTGCGGTAGTGCAGGAAAAAAAAAAAAAATTTCAATCAGCATAGTTCTTCTGAAATACTGAAAATAAAGTAAATAACACTGTTCTTCTGAACTTCTCAGCAAAAAAGCTTTAAATAATAACTTAAAGTAGTCACTCCCATTATGCAGTTATAGTATTTTAAGTATTTGGGGACGTATACAAGCAACAGCCACCATTAAAAAAA
>NTHP01000008.1:352999-365442 GCA_003416845.1 Oplegnathus fasciatus
AAAAAAAAAGAAAAGTGAAACCAAACATCACAAAGACAAATGAATAAAAAAGTAAGAAATGTGGGTCAGTGTCTAGCTAACTAATTTGTCACTGTGTGGAAAAACTGATCCAACATAAGATCCACGGGACAAAAACAAAAATAATGTTAGAGAAGAAACCTAGATCAACTTTTATGTCCTGTCATATCATCAGATCATAAACAATTATGGAGCAGATTACATACTTTCACACAAACAAATCTTATTGTGGTTTATTGGACTTTAAACTGTACAAAGAATAGTGTGGCAAGTACGTACCTCATAAGTGTTTCATTGGTACTTTACAAAATATTTACACTGTAATCTAAAGCGTCTGTCCTCATCTGGACTTTGGTGGATGGACAGTCACAGGGCGCTGTTTAGAGAGATTTTAGTAAGAAAATCAAATGAAAAGTTTGGGGGACAATAATAGGATGTTGAAAGACCTTTCGTCCCCAGTGGAAATTAAACCCTTGTCTGTGGAGGAAGAATTGAGGCCCATCTGTCTCAGTATTGTGAGCAAAGGCCTGATGCCAGTCTAACCAGTAGCATGTTGTACTACAGTACCACATTCTGTCAGTGAACAATGTCACTGAAGTCTGTTGCTTTTTGACAACTAAAGCTGCAACGATTAGTCAATTAGTCTTACTTTGGTCAGCCTTTACAAAGTTTAACTACATAAAATCCAGTCATGTTCCCAGATTGAATTTCTATATTAATCCACTAGATGGGGCTCCATCCATGTTTGAAAGAACAAGGTGTGTACTTTGATTGGAAGAACAGGCTTTAGGGCTTTTAATAATATACTGTATGTTTATGTCCTTTAATCTCAGACTTCATGGATCATTTACTCATCCATAGGATTCTCTTGAATGCTGAATGCTGTGCTTTAATTTGTTTTCAAGATACGTGGATTCATGCTGCTTAATCACAGTGATTATAATGTAATAACTTTTATTTGTCTAAAATGGGGAAATTCTCTTTTTGCTTCCTCTTTATGGTGAGGGATCCAACCTGTTGCTCAAGGACACTTCAGAGTGGATGTACGCTGCCCTTGTGGGTTAAACTTGGGGTCTGGTGGAGCGTCAGACCCTGATCATGAAACCACCATGCTGCTTTTAAAGATGCTGAATATCATTTGTAAGACTTTTGATCAACAGAATAACAATTTATGTAAAAAATAAAGTCTGAGTGGAAAATGTTGGTGGATAGCCTATACTTGAGGAGTTGAGACACACTGACCACAAATAAAAACCTCTGACATAAAGGATTTTTTAAAATGAGTTTCCCATAAAAATGGGCTCAATTTAAGGTTTTGATTCCAGTGAACATCCTTGTGATAGGCAGGTGTATTCGAGACTTCTATATTACAGCAGGTAAACCCAGTCATTTTGCAGCTCCCACCACCTGGGTGGCGTTAAAGTGGGAGGGAACATACAGTAACAATATTGAGAGAATCCAATGAGGGTGCAGTAAAATGATGCCCCCCCCCTAAAAAAAGGGCCCTGCCTCCCAGCGGACCACTGAGCCTGGTGCACCGGATTGAAAGTCTGTGTGCATGTGGGGCCGTTTAAAGAGGTGCGCCGACCAGACGGCACAGACTTTCTCCGTTGAAGAATCAGCGAGATGAAGAGCAGCGCCAACCCGGCACCATGCGCTCCAGGCTCCCACGGACCGCCTGCCTATTGCGACTCATTGCACTCTGCATCCTTCTCTCGCACACTGCAGCTTACTTTGGGTCAGCCGATTTCCATTTTTACTTCTGCCCATCACAATAATTGATTGCCTTTGTTGTTTTAATCCTTAGAAGAGATCATAACAACGACTTTAAGCCAAATTACGCACGCGTAATTGCGCACAAACTACTGCAGCAAACTGTGATTTTGTTGTTCGAAACCTTTAAACTTTTGGAAATTGTCATGCTTATTTGTTGCAACAGACCAAATGCATCACCAGTGGTAATTTAAGATGTATCTCAACCAAATTCATCTGAACTATTTGGCTATTTTTAAGCGTGTTTCCTGGATTTGTTGAATTACCTTCAGTGTTTTCCTATTACGGATTTCTATTGTTTACATTATTTACATTAATCAGGAAAACTAAAATAATATCCAGTTTCTTCTTTTAAATTTACTGAGAAATTTACATTTTCAGGTGGGAAGAAAGAGCGTAAAACAAAGTAATTTCTACAGCACACAACTTCGTCATTGTCACATATTTTCATTAGGTCTAATATGACAGTGATAGAATAACTATTGGAAGATATTTCATCGTAACAGTATAGCCTACAGTTTATTTGCAAAGTTGCAAAGATATCGTTTGTCTAGGTCTTACTCACAAATGCAACTCAACAGAAATTTTAATGTGGTTTTTCTTTCCACTCCAAGGCTGACAGGTCGGGAACCCTTGGTGTTTTTACCAGGTCCGTTTTCCAATGAACCTCCGACGGGCAAGGCCCACCTGAAGCAGTGCGAGCAGATGACTCTGACCAGGCGGCAGAAGAGACTGTGTCGCAGGGAGCCTGGTTTGGCCGAGACGCTGCGGGAGTCGGTGCGCCTCAGCCTCCTCGAGTGTCGGTATCAGTTCAGGAATGAGCGCTGGAACTGCAGCCTGGACGGCCGGGGCAGCCTTCTGAAAAGAGGTAAGCCATTCATTCAGCCTGCAACTTCGACACGCATTTACAGTTTTAGCATGCAGTCTCTTTTATCTTTATTTATCTTTATCCTTATGTACCTCAAGTGAGACAGGTGCATAGCTTTCATCTCCATTACTCACTTAAACTACATGCAGAATGTTTTAAAATATTAATAATAAATAATAAAATATTCATATAGATAGTTTTTTATTAATGGTGTGACTCATAAGCCACATGTAAACACAGTCTCATGGATGTGATCAAATGTAAACATCTAAAGTTCCCTTTCCAATTTTTCAAATATACATTTTAATATAAAATCATGTTATCACAGAAAATAGTGTTTAAATTAATATCAATTCTTATATTATGCCCTCTCTCTTTAATAATAAAATGCAAACAAAATAGTATTTAGATGATTCACTTTTTTGTATTGGTTGTTGCTGCCTGATGAACTTTAAAGTAAGACCCGAATTTATCTACAATTTCCTTGCAAAGTCACTGATTTTACAACATACAAATTAGCTTCAACTGCTACTGGTGTTTAGCCGTGCTGCATGCGGAACGTTGCGTCAAAGCGACCGTGCATGTTATTTAAAGTCATTCTCGTGTACTTCTAGCAAATGTAAAACCAAAGCATTTGTGACAATGACACCAGGTGACACGTTTAAATCCTTTCTTACTTAAGCTGTTCTGCACAGTCCCTTCGCTTGATGCAAACCCTGACAAACTACTTGAATACTTTTTCCATGACCTGATACAACCATTGATTAGCTATACTTGGAAAAAAAGATATGCCCATACTAAATCACCATATTGCATATAGCTCAAGTCCCCTGCGGGTCTGCTGTGCACAGAAAGTGCTTCCAGGCTTTATGCATATGGATATCAGTGTGTGGGAGAACATGAACAGGTCAGCATGGAGGTAATGAGGGAGTAGAAAGCCAAGAAATGTGGTGCGGTGGAGAGTGCTCAAGCCCTGTGGTTATTTTTATCTCGGGAAAGCGCCCATTCCCAGAGGAAAAGGGTGGCATGATTACCCACTTTCATCTGGGAAAATCCTTCCTAGTCAAAATAATAATTAATTGGATCAAAATATACCCTGGTGATGGCTCTGGGTGAAGCAAATAACAGTGCGTAACCAAAAGAAAAGGTCAGAGGAGGAATTATGACACAAGAAAACTTGCAGAATAATGCTGAGGTTGTAGTAAACCATGACAACGTAGTGAGCTCTTTGTAAACATTTTGGCTTAAAGGCTTACTCAGTGGCACAAAAGACATTTTGGTGATTGTAAACTATGAATGAATCCCTTAAGCTATGCACAAATTCCTCTCAAAACACATGTTTTAATGCCACAAATAGGCCTTGCGTTCAAAGCTCTGTAAATTTAGCCTTTTAAATCTGTCTTAGATGAAAACAAACTGATGTATATTTGAATTTTTACAAATTAGTCCTCTGATGCCTTTTACATCTATCCCAGCATTCAAGGAGACTGCCTTCCTCCTGGCGGTGTCCTCTGCGGCGCTGACCCATGCACTCGCCAAAGCGTGCAGCTCAGGCCGAATGGAGAGGTGCACGTGCGACGACTCCCCCGGCATCCAGCATCGAGAAGCGTGGCAGTGGGGGGTCTGCGGTGACAACCTGAAATACAGCACCAAGTTCCTCAAGAAGTTCCTCGGCCAAAAGAGGGTCAGCAAGGACCTGAGGGCTCAGGTCGACGCCCACAACATCAACGTTGGAATTCGGGTGAGTGTGAACAAATAAACCCAAAGGAGTGGAGTAGAAATATTGCATCAAATGTGCCTCAGCGTAATAGCTCCCCTTGTCCCCTTTATGGTGAAGTCGCCTCCCAAGCCCAAGGCATCAAAAACATCACCTATAGCTGAGCCACACTTAGCTCAATTAGTTGGGCTGCAATTTTACATGACAATTATACCTCTGGCACACTCCCGCGCCATCAGAGGATACAGAATCGTGATCCTCACCTGTATATTTTTCACAGTGCCAGCCAGACAAACGCCCCCTTATTTGCTGCCGTCGTTGGCCTTGGTGGATAACACAGAGGCAGAGGGTGAGGCGGTGTAGCAGGGAGACAAGACGGTTGTGGGACGGTTGGAGCCAGGTGTTCTCAGGCATGATAAAGCTTGCTGTGCGGGCCTACAGAAAATTAAAGGTCTCATGTCGGAGAGAACGATTATAACCGTGGCCTCTTTTTAATATACGAGCGAGCATTTTTTTCCACTTACTGGATGCTCTTCATAAATCCACCTAATGTTCATAACCACCACTGTGTGGCTCTGAAATAGCAGGCCCCGGGGTCCTACTCCTGTAGCTCACACCTAGACAGAGCCAGAGATGGTGGAGACAAAAAGAAAAAACACAACAGGAAGAGCCAACTATCTTATCTCATCTTTACTGAGTTAAATGTTTTCCTCACTTTACACCAATGTGGCCGAGAAGAGACCATGTGTTAACAAAAACATGAAGTGGTCGGTGCCCCCCCCCTCCCATCTATCAGTAATGGTGCTAATGCTGAAGCCCCTGAGGGGTTCATACCTGCAAAGGGAGGAACTGAGCAGAACTTTTCAACCCACAGGTACCCTCTGGCTCCCTCTCTATGACCTGTCTCTGGCCCCCGCCAAAGACAGCAGCTCTCAGGCTGAGTGATCGCGCTCTCATCACTGACCATCAAGCTTGGTGAACTATTAACCTAAATCAGGGGCACCATCGCAAACCGCCGCTACATATTTTTTTGGCACTTCTTGCGCAGAAATTCTTATCAATGTTTTCCATGAGCAGGCATGTACAAAGAACAGGGTGGAGAGATTCCACTGTCTACACTGTTTGTCACCTATGCCTCGGGCTTAAGGAAAGAGAGACAGGAGAGAGGCAGACAGAGCCAGTTTCAACACATTGAGAAAAAAAAATTTGCAAGAGCTGTCCAAGTGAGAAATGTGAGGTGAATGAAATACGGCATGCTGAACAGTCCCCCTCAATCCATTATGTCAAAATTTTTGACTGAGGTTGGTTAAAGGCTCACTATCTGCAGACCACCACCCCTAACCCCCTTCTCACCCTGCAGGAAACTGTCTCACTCTGTCCAGATAGACCTCCCAGATAAGAGGCCAGGTAATGAATCAAACTGAAGGAACTGACATCTCTCCCTTTTTTCCCTCCCTTGCTTTTTTCCCCCCTATCTCAGGCGGTGAAGAGCGGGCTGAAAACAACCTGCAAGTGTCACGGTGTCTCTGGCTCTTGTGCCGTACGGACTTGCTGGAAGCAGCTGTCTCCTTTCCACGACACCGGACGGCTGCTGAAGTATCGCTATGACACCGCGGTGCGAGTGCTGAGTGTCACCAACGCAGCCACCGGGGAGACAGAGCTCGCGGGCCCCCGCCGCCAAGGACAGAGCCTTCGCACTACCGACCTGGTCTACCTGGAAGACTCCCCCAGCTTCTGCAGACCCTCCCGCTACTCCCCGGGTACAGGTGGACGGTCGTGCGCCAAAGACACCAGTTGTCAGAGTCTGTGCTGCGGACGTGGTTATAACACAGCCATGCGCCTCACCAGCCTGTCCTGCCACTGCCAGGTACGCTGGTGCTGCCATGTGGAGTGTCAGACATGTGTGAGGGAGGAGGAGGTGTATACCTGCAAAAACGCATAAACACGTTGAGATAGAAGAAATATAGGCAAAAAAACCAAACAAAACAGTGATCACTGAGTCAGTGGAAAACTGTGAGAGGGACAAAGAGTTCATCACTGATCTGACATATAGACATGACTGAACTATAAACTCCTACAGACAGTTCACTGAGGGATCTCACATCTGACCCGCATGTTATTTGGGGAGGAACATACACTTGTAACATTATAATATTGCTGGTTATTTGCTAATCATCACCGATTTGATACGCAGCAGCTTACTGTAGGTGAGGATGTTTTCAAACTGCTCTGCTTTTCTCTCGCTGGATGCACTGAAATGCCACTCTTCTGGGACGGAGGGAAGCCGAGCTCTTAAAAACAGGTACTGGACTGGACTGGACGTCAGCAGCAGTACGACATCAAACCCCCGTCTGCAGGGGAGCTCTGACAGTGACTTTCTTGTATTGTATAAATGCATTTGGCCCCTTCCGCTCAACTATTTATTGTATCAGTCATTGTGTCTGTTGTACTGCTGCTTTGTACTTTAACCTTCTTGTAATTGAGTGTTGCCACTGAGGCTAAAATGGCCTTAAAAGGAATCCAGCTGTCTGTCTTTCTGTCTGCTGTGTTCTGTTTTCTGCTGTGGAGAAATGTCAGGAGTTCATTTCATTAAAAAGCACTTAAGTTGCTCTTGCTACATATGATACAAAGTGTATATAATCATAAAAAGAAACTGTTTAGGTATGTTTAAATAGAATCACTGGAAGCTTTGAGGGGTGGTTGATATACCGATATACATTGTAACTACATGCATTAACAGGGTTATTGTGTAAAGAAACAAGCTGGGTTTCAGTTGCTCTTATGGAAATGTCTATGGAAATCTCTACATGTAGCCTAATGTGTGCTCAACAGAACAAAGGGAAATACCCGGGGTAATAGTAAGGGAAACACCAAACACTGTCTTTGAAAAACAAAGAATGAAAAACACTTAATTTCTGAACATACCAGCCCTCCTCTTGTATTTCTTCTATTTAAAGAAGCACACACTATGCTATACTTTGAAGTTTAAAATTGCCTGACTGAACCGTTTGGTCTTCAAAGTCTAATTTAGCCACATCTTTGTTCTAAATGCCTTTGAAGTGGGCTTAATCATGCTCCCTATTTTCCCAAATTGCTAATCAGAGAAAATCACCATGTTTACTCCCTTTTCCTTACATCCAGGACAACTCTTATGTGTCCATGTGTGCAGGTCAAAAGTGCACGTCGGACCCAAAAGGTTTATTTTATTGGCCAGTTTATGTTTTGTTTGAGTGATTCAGATCTGTCTATATATTACATGAATATAACTCATGTCAGGGCTCCAGGCGTATGACAATGTGGAATCGTAATTTTTCTACCTCACTTCATCTTTTGGCAAGTATCAGTAAGATTTATGAGCTATGCAGAGTTATGTCCTATCCTTTGTTTTAAAGATCATATTTTAGATTTTTGTACTGTTCTTTTGAATCTGGTAATATATATGTCTCCATATTTCAAAAGTAAATGTTTTTTTTTTAATCTTGTTGCATTGCATTCTTATTTAAAATAAATAAGATCAATAAATGGACATACATTTGTAAGAGCTGTGTGTTTGTTGTGTCTTGTTCAGTGGCCTGGAGCCGGTCGCCCTCAACCGTGCTCTCACACACACATGCACGCACACTCCACACGCAACCGGGAAGCGAGTGCAATACACCTGCCTGAAACTCTGTGCCCTGCATCTATCGAGCAAAACCACTTCCTGCTGATACTGCCCTGCCCTCCTTTTCATCTGAAAGGACTGTGGTCTCGCTGCATCACCCTCAACCGCCCGGTTAAAAGGCAAGGGGCGGGTGGGTGGAGGACACGCTTACAGGTGTTGTGCCTCCAGCCAGCACACCAACTACGATGACAATCATAATGACGACGATGACAAAGATGATGATGCAGAGGAAAGCTGTCTTACAGAGCATTTGACCCCAGATTCACCAGTAGAAAGTAACATTTGACTGCCCCAGAATGACAGTTTACGTGCTATTATTGGTGAATCATAACTTTTTCCACTCATTTGCAAGGCATCAGTGATCCCACAGCACACAAAGGGCTATTGTATGAGGTATTTATAGTGTGTGCTCTGGTGCTTTTGATGTTGCTCTCTAATTACTATGATTACACATTATTATTCCTTATTAGAACATCAACCAGAGACCCCAAGCATTGCAGTGAATTATAAGACAATTTCAAAATTACTAAGTTTTTCTCACAGGTTTAATTACCTTAAACATCCCTATAATGGATGTACAGTGTATGGTATTGTCGGAGCAATTTATCTCTCAGTGTGATGAGTGTACTGCATGCCTTAGGGGCAAGAATCAGCCATTTTTATGTAACTTTTAAAACGCTAATTAGCAATGAACACACAGTACAGCTGGATAAAACTATGAGACGGGCTAAATGTCACTCGATAACCATATGACAAGGGGTAAATAAGTAAGGGTAAAAGGTTTTCCTTGTGTAAAAGAGAGAATCATTGTCACTGCATAGAAACCTTTCTTCTTTCTTTCCACATCTATCTCGATATCAAACATTGTCAATTATGAGACAAAATGCTTTGAAAGTTAGTTTTTTAGATTCCTTAAATGCAGTGATCATTGCAAAAAAAAGCATTTTCTTCAGCACTAAGATTCTCATCTTTCCAGAATGAAAACCATGTGTCTCCAAATTTGCAGATTTTTAATTTTTTAGATAAACTGACTGATTAAGGGTTCCTTTATGGGTTGAGAAAATTCTCCTACTTCTAAAGCCAAAAACACCACTTAAAAACCCATTGAGAAACACATTGCTGCAAAGCCGAAGACAGGGCTGTTTTTGATATACATGGTTTTCACTAGACAGCAACAATAGTTTTTGTCGATCTAATAACAGCATTATATTACCAATATAAACCTTTGCTCGTATCCTTTGCTTCAATATTAATTTCCCCTCCTAGACAATAAAGTTCAGTTCAGTGATACATAAATGCGTCAGCCGTCTTTCTGATGTCTGAGGTCAAACAAGTTCATACGTTGAGACTACTGACTCACTATATTAACTCCTCATATTATAATATTGCGGATCAATATTTAACTTAACTCAGCATGAATGCTGTGTTTTAAAAAAGCCGTGCTCTTCTCAGCAGAGCTGTGGGATAAGGAACGAGACAGAGGAGTGTGTCGCAGGGAGCAGGGTGGACCGGGGTTGAGATATTGAGGGACATAAAGGAAAAAGATGAGGATGGAGGGATGAGAAGGGATAGTTTGTGGCCCCAGGAGGCCTATCCCCTGCTGCTGCTGTTGTTGTTTTATAATGAACTCCTAAAGCCTTCATTTCCCTCACTACCCTGAGTGGAGGGGGTGCAGCGATGGGGGCTGCTGAGTCCACAGCCGGATTCGCACGCACAAGCCCCGAGGGTGGCTGCTTTGAGCAGGGTGGGGGGTTGGACGGAGCAGGGGTGCAATATACAAGCTCCTGTGTGTGTTTGAAACAGTCCTGACAGGAGACAGGTGAGGGCAGAGAGGTTTTTGCATATATGTGTGTGCATACTTGCCATGTGCACACCTGTGGTCACTTCAGTGGGAGTGATATGTGAGTGTGTGTTTGTAGTCAGGTTTTCCTGTGCGGGTGTGGGCTACAGTCGGCCTGCCGTATGCTGGAGCTGCTGGAGCTTCTCTCTGTCACCCTGAGACACTGAATGACATAGATAATGTAGGGTGACGCTGTTGGTAACACTATCTCTTGTGTCTGCATCAGCCTGGTTCAGGTAAAGGTTACTATGACGGGCTGGGCTGCAGCAGTGCTCTGATAGATGAAGATGAATTGGCACACCAGGGCAGGGGCATTTTTTGAGATATGTATTTTATTTTTGTTGCTTAGCAAAAAGATATTATCCAAAGCAACTTACGTAGCTTTCAGGTTTATACATCACTCATTTGTGTAAGAACAGTAGACGTTAACTGAAGCGTGGAAGGCTCGGTAGATATTTTGCTCAAGGACACAAAGCGCAGTCCCGTCCTGTAATCGGAACCTCTGAGCCCCAGGTCAAACATCTAAACCCTACAAGACTTCCGCCTCTGAAGAGAAGGTGCTTAGATAGCATCAGCGCCGGGTCTAATCCCCACACCCCGACATGGCACAGAAAGAAAATTAAATGATGAAGAGGATGAGGGGGGAAATGGATTTGGTGCAGAAAAAGAGGGAAAAGAGAGAGAGAGAGAGGCAGAGTTGTGAATACGGCATGGGGTAGGAATTTGGAATGTGAAATGACTAATGCAATTGCTCAACCCACAACAAGAACATGCACTGCCTAGAGCTATGACAAGGCTGAGTGCATACCTCTATGGGGGGGCCTAACTCAGAGGCTGGGGTGGACTGGGATGGTGGCTGAGTTCCTCACAAAGGGTGATGAGACGCATGGGTGTAGAGAAGGTGTATACACGTGTGATGGTCAATTAAGCAGGCAGCAGGGTTGAAATGATGGATTTTCACCTGAGGACAGAGGGGAAAAAAGGATATTAGTAGTAGAAATAGAACTTTATTAACAGTATGAATAGTCAGACAAAAAGAAGGATTCTCTGTGAACTGAGGGAGCTAATTTCCTGTACAATAAATGACTTTTTATACGTGTTGTCTGTGTTTCCAGAAGCATCCTGTAGTTTCTACCAGAGTCTAACCTGGAGAACAGGGGATGTGAAGGTTCCTGCCCGATACACAGAGGCTTCCTCCTCACCCTCTGTTCTAGAGTTGAAATGATTAGTCGATTAATCGTTGAGTCGATCGACAGAAAATTCATTGACAGCTATTTTGATAATTGATTAACTGATTAACTGTAAAGGTCTGTACTTTAAGCAAAATGCCCCAAATTCTTTGCTTCCAGTTCTGCAAAAATGTTAACATCTACTGGTTTTCTTTGTCTTTTATGATATTCAATGAAATGTGATTGGGTTTTGGACTATTGGTTGAACAAAACAAGCTATTCGAATATGTCAGCTTGGGCTTTAGGTAAGTGTGATGGGCATTTTTAGGCATGCTAGCTTCATGGCTCTATAGGGATGGAAATGTTGGTCCATTGGTTGGTCACTCCATCACTTCGGTCCCGACTGAAATATCTCAACAACTATTTCATGGATTGTCATGAAATTTTGTACAGACATTACTGGTTCCCAGCAGACTACACTAAAGTAAGATGGTGAACATAATCATCACACCTGCTAAACATCAGCATGTAAGTGTTGTCATTGTGAGCATGTTAGCATGCTGAGATTAGCATTTAGATCAAAGCACTGCTGTGGTACAAGTACAGCCTTGTTTACTATTTTCTGGCATTTTATGGACCAAAAGATGACTCAGTTAATCAAAGAATTAATCAACAGATTGATAATGAAACTAATCGTTAGTTGCAGCTCTACTCTGTTCACAAAGAGTCACCAACTGGCACTGTGGCCTTCTTATTAGTTTACTGGTCACATTGATGACCCTTGCGTGTATAAAATGAACACATTTGGTTTTTCAACAAATAAAATTGTCAAGTGAAGCAAAGACAAAAACGGAAAATGATTAAAAGAGGGCTGGATGCTTGAGGATGTGGCTAACTGCTAGCAGCAAGACAAAGCATAGTACAGAAGATAGGGCAGCGTACTGCACAAGTAGTGCTTGTAAATTGATTTCACACACTGGTACATACCGGTATCCCCCTTGACCTGTCCACTGTGAGCACCCCCACTGGGAAGCTCCTGGGGGAGGCTGTTCCCATGCCGCTCCACAGAAACACCTGCAGCGCTAGCAGCAGGGTTTACATTGCAGCCGCTGTGATAGGACATGATAAGACCTCATGCACCTTCATAACTGACTCCCCATATGTGGTACTCCTCTGCCTTTCTCTCAGCTGTATATACCCACACACACACACACACACACTGACCTCCATTAAAACCGAAACAAAACTTTCCCAGATCAACAATGTCCAATGGAGAAAAACACAGATAAAGGGCAGAGCTATGTGTTCTCTCAACCAGCAACATTTCTAAAAAATAAGTCTGGAATGTCGCCTGTGATTATTTGTAATATCCACAGCTACATAATCATCTCCATGAG
>NTHP01000008.1:365456-418970 GCA_003416845.1 Oplegnathus fasciatus
AAGCTGTCAGGCAGGGGAAGCCCAGCGTAGCGCTCCGTGCCATGTTGCTGTTTGTGTTCCCATCCTGGCTGAGCTGTCATCCAACCACAGGGGTGGACAGCATCTCTCATCCTAAGAGGTCTGGGTGTCACAGGTGGTATGGCCACAGGGCTGTCTGCGTGTGTGAGTGTCTGACAGCTGTATGATTGCTCTATGCTCTTTGAGGTCAGACAAAATAAAGCAGGGAGGAAGAACAAGAGAGGCTGATCACCCTCTCTCATTGGAAAAGGCACTCCTTTCTCCACTCCAGAGAGAAGCAAATAAGGTGAAAGGACCTGTTGGCAATAATAAACTGTACATTATTAATAGTTACACTATTTATTTAGTCGTTTTGCGTCTCTTCGTAGTCTCTTCGTAGTCTCTTTTTGTGTGTTTTGAGTCTCTTTGTGGTCGTTTTGCATCTCTTTACAGTCATTTTGAGTCTCTTTCTAGTTGTTTTGTGTCTCTTGTTTGTTTTGCATCTCTTTGTAGTCTTTTTGTGTCTTGTGTTTGTTTTGCATCTCTTTGTAGTCTTTTTGCGTCTCTTTGTGGTCATTTTGCATTTCTTTGTAGTCTCTTTGTGTCTTGTGTTAGTTTTGCATCTCTTTGTAGTCTTTTTGCATCTCTTAGTGGTCGTTTTACATCTCTTTGTAGTCTTTTTGTGTTTTGTGTTTGTTTTGCATCTCTTTGTTGTCTTTTTGCATCTCTTTGTGGTCGTTCTGCATCTCCTTGTAGTAGTTTTGTGTCTCTTTGTGGTCGTTTTGCATCTCTTTGTAGTCTTTTTGTGTCTCTTTGTAGTCTTTTTGCGTCTCCTTGTGGTTGTTTTGCATCTCTTTGTAGTCATTTTGTGTCTCTTTGTGGTCCTTTTGCATCTCTTTGTAGTCTTTTTGTGTCTCTTTGTAGTCTTTTTGATTCTCTTTGTGGTTGTTTTGTCTCTTTTTATGATCGCTTTGCATGTCTGTGGTCATTTTGCATATATTTTTGTAGTTGTTTTGTGTCTCTTTGTAGTTGTTTTGGTTTGATTGACTTAACAGTCACTTCAAAAAGAGGTCCTGATACTACCAACTGCCTATCACCATACTCTGGTGGGGTGGGGGTTGCCACCACTGGCCCCGCCTCTGGACCCCTTTCCCACCAGAACCCACTGAGACACCGGGAGCTTATGAGTTTCTCCTGTCATCTCTGACAGGCCCTCATTTGCTTTCATTCAGCGTCTCATCACGGCTTCAAAGACGAGTGGATCATCTCCCTCGGGGGGAGTGAGAAGATCAGCGTGCCTTCAAAAAATGACTGGTATCCAAAAATTGTTGACCCAAGGCAATTTTGCTCCTCATAATTGGCTTCTTCACTCTGTCTGTCTTGGGCAATCATTGGAGAGTTATGATGTATTATATTGCCTGGAAAACATCATTAAATATGTTGTGTAGAAGTGATTCAATAACATATCATTTTCTCTTGATGAACAGAACAGTGTTATTGGGTAGTCACGGAGTACACTGAGTGCTTTCTTCCTCTGCTAAACAATAACTCTGCTGCCATGTTGTCTAAACGAGACAGGGAGACTGATCCAGTGCTAAATTCTGTTTGGTTCCAGCTGGAGCCCCCAAAGGAGCAAAGCCTTACACCAGGAAATAGCATTCTTCGACGATCCAGTGAGGCGGCCACACACACATATAAATATATATATACATACACTTCCCTTAATTTCTGTACTCATACCTCTGCCAAGGTGGCACAATCCTCTAAATTTGTTCAAATTTTCATGATAGAAAATTGATATTTCTGCATCTAGATCCAGGTCTTAAAATACACAATAAGACAATTATGTGCCACTATTATGTGTCTTTTTCATTCATATAAGAGCACCAGTGGTGAGAAATAACTAAGTACATTTACTTTACTTGAGTATTAAGCATTTTATGATATTTTATACATCCCAGAAGAAAATATTATACTTTTTACTCCACTACATTTATTTGACAACTAGAGTTACTTGCTATCTTTCAGATTAATATTTATATGTAAAAACGTGAACATTTTATAAAATATACATTGTTACAGATTAAACTAACAATATATGAAGTTGTTAAAGCTAGCTATCCCGTGATGGCCTATATGATAATTATAACTCTCACTCTCATGAGTACTTTTACTTTTGATACCCAAAGTATATTTTGATAATACTTGTAGTTTTACTTAAGTAAGACTTTGAATGCAGGACTTTTATTTGTAATGGAGCATTTTTACACTGTAGTATTGCTACTTTTACTTAAGTAAAAGGTCTCAATTCTTTTCCACCACTGTAGAGCACTAATTCATAGAGAGAAATCTTAAAAATGAGCTGGATCTCACAATCCTAGATCTGTACCAAAAACTAATATTTAACTTTGCAACAAATTTCCTTGAAATCTGTAAAAGAAAAGGTTTTTGAGCTATACTGATAACTAACAAGCAGACACACAAATATTGGATCTAGGAGGTAATAACTGGACAGAACCCTAACTTTGCAAAATTATGGTAGTGACATTTGTACATCAAACTAGGTGTAACCGCACGTGATCTCTCGGTCAGTCGGAGTGGCGTGATCGTGCTCCACACCTGGAGTCTGGATTCCAGTTTGTGCCCGTGGTGCTCAGGTGTGGAGGAAAACCAGTAAGCTCATCTCATCCTTTCCTCGGGGCTGAAAGATAAAACACAGACAGAGAGAACCCCACGACCTTGAGAGAGAGACAGAGGGGTAAATGTGCCTCCTGTACTGTTGGAAATGGTTTGAGGGGGGCCTTATTTCTCCCTTTCTCTACGTCTTCTCTATTCCGAGCAACAGGTTAAAGCTGTGCACATCCAACCACTGCCCTGGGGATGTGTTATGACAACCAAAAACGGTGAACAGCGAGAGCAAGAAGTGGCATGAACAGATCTCAAGGTTTCTGACATGTGGGGGTGGGTGAAAAGGACCTCTGTTGAGAAGTGTCTAGCCTGAAGATACAACCATCAACTCAAGTACCATCAGGCAGCCGCGGAAAACTGTCTGGGCCGATTTCTGATTGCTGTGCTGAATGAGGTAAACAAATACAGCTATCACTGGCAAACAGGAGCTTGTAACAGCTCACTGCACTAATTAGGTTAAGGGATGCTTGCGTTTGCTTTGCTTGCTCACGGTCTCATTGATTCTCCCCTCCCAGTTTAGTAGACAGCGCGGTGATGGAGGGTTGGAGCAAGGTGATTG
This sequence comes from Oplegnathus fasciatus, assembly GCA_003416845.1. Classification (NCBI taxonomy): domain Eukaryota; kingdom Metazoa; phylum Chordata; class Actinopteri; order Centrarchiformes; family Oplegnathidae; genus Oplegnathus; species Oplegnathus fasciatus. The sequence continues at coordinate 368,701 of NTHP01000008.1, forward strand.
AGATGTGGTTTTGTTAAGGTGCCAGGCAGCGCCCCAGGATGATTTTCCTCCCACTAAATCATCAAGGAACTATTGTGAAATGTTCACAGCTTGTTCTGGGAAATCCAATCATGCCACTTTCACACAGTACTCCGTGACAAAGTCAGTCTGTGACGTGCAGCTTCACAAACAACCTGTCTCCTTCCTCAGACATCCCCTCTACAGTGGTGTGTGACTTGAGATCTCACCTCACTATGAAAAGTTTGATATCATTAGTTCTGGTGTCTCTGGCCACAGGCAAGAAGGAAGCCTCTGGATGGACAGACGGGAATACTCTGACACCTATCTGTGGAAAAAGAGGATAGCCTAATTAGACCGAATCAGGGTGAGCTGACAAAAGCTAGCCCCAGGACATGTTTCACTGAGTCTTTCCTGTCACACGTCTACATGTCAACAGATTATCCTATACGTTCTCAGAGCTGGTCTTGGTAGGGGAAAGGATCTCTGCTATCACACCTGTCAGCTATAACATTTAAGAGAATATCAAATATAATGGAAAATATAGCCTGCAGCATAGATTTAATTTGGGAAGTTTAGCATCAATTGAATAACCTGAACTGAAATGTTGACTTATGTCCATTATGGGGTGTTGTGAACCACCATACTGGATTCAGTGTCTGCATGACATGAAGTGTAACATTTGGTGTCCTGTTTCACCTTAGTGATGCATCACAGCATTTAGGGTGTAAAAACCAAAAGGACAATTCATAAAGTTAAATAAACGATGGAATTTGTGTTAAGTTTCTTACCAGTTTGTCTGCTGCTTGACACTAGGTGGTGTTTCTTCAGCATTTTGTGTTAGCCAAAGATCGTCAATTGAGGAAAAACATATATCACACGCGTGTAATCAAAAGAGGGTACTAACTATGGTATTGACGACGGGCAATAAACCTTATAACTGTCTTTACCTCACAAAAATGTCAGAAAAATAGCCGTTACCGAAGCTAAAGCTAAAGCACAGATCTGCAATTATATTTTCAGTGTCGAAAAATCGAGGCAGAGTGAGCACTCTTCATTTTCCCTCCTCTCAAGTGACGCAGAAGAGCTTCCGCTTTCCTATTTCCGTACACAAACGGCTCGGCTGATGACGTGTACACTCCAGTACCGTTAGCCAGCTGGCTAGCTAGCGTAGCCACCTGTCAGACTAAAGGTGTAGAATAAAGTAAAAGCAAAGGGAAACAAAGCGTTTCAACACACCACGGAAGATGGAGACGCTCTACCATCAGACAAACAAGTAAGTGTGTCTGTCTTCTGTGTAAACTGAGCAGACTCCTGTCAACTAGCTAACAACTACAGCTAACAGTTAGCTAATTGCCAGTGATTTAACTTCAGTCGCAAACTAATATCAACATGGCAGGATTATTAGTCATTAAAATCTTCACACAGTTGTTCGTTGACCTTTATAAATGTTCGAAAATTCACCGAACAGCCCAGGTTGTATTTTGGCATCATGTGTTGGTTCCCATTCACTAACGTTATGTTTGTCCTGGATTAGGCAAATCCAGGAGGTGCAGTCTCTTATGGGCAACCTGGAGAAGACGGATCGTCAGTCGGTACACTGTGAGTACTGAGCTGGGCATGATTGAAGCTACGTGACGGTCACATTCAGCTCTCCCACTGCTCTGTATAAGAGTGTTGTTGTGGCACTGACTGTCAAAGCTGATGGCACCACTTCTAGTCCATTTTCCTTTGAATGGTTCCTTAATTTCTATTCAGTACAGACTCCTTGTTATGGCTGGCCATATAATGGCAGGAGTGGTGTGTCCCTGGTTGATTGTTTTCTGTGGTTGGTGCCTGCCCAATCAGTTCTGGGCCAGGCTGGTGCCAGGACAGGAAGAAGCAGGGTGGGTGCAGTGACAGAAGCTGGGAGGGCTTCTTCTAGATAATGGTAGATAATGGTGGGAGCCAGGCAGTAGACAAGCCCCCCCCCTCCCAAATTATTACATCAACTTGAGTTTTAACCCAGAGGGGGATGCATGCTAAGTCTATACATTTACTAATGAGAGAGGGTAATTCCACTGTTAAATACCACTGCAGTCACCCTGGATAAACAGCCACAGTCTGAGCAACCTGAAAACTGAATGAAGTTGCACATTTAACAAAGGTAAATTTCTACCTGATCATTTGGAATAGATCCAAAACAAAAATGTGATGTAGTATCTTCCTTCCTGTAATTATACCAAAGTAATTTTTCTTTTTCTCCATTATTCAAGTGTTAGAGAATGAACTGCAGGCTAGAATCGACCAGATCTTCAATCATTTAGAACGCCTTGAGATCCTGGCCAGCAAGGAACCACCAAACCGCCGCCAGAACGCCAAATTGTGAGTTTGGAGTGAGTCAATTGATGGTGACCCTAAAGCCCCAGAGCTGGCAGAGTGAGCCATATCTCATAAAGGCACGGGGGAGGGTTGGGGTGTAGAAGATGAGACCGGCAGCCCTGTCCTGCCCTGTGGCGACGTGGCTCTATGAAAACATTTCCTCAGAAGCCCCGTCATCACCAGCATTCCTGCTGCATTGGGCAAAGATTCATTTCTGAGCTGGGTAAACAGGCCTCAGGGGACACAGTACACCCCATCCCACAGCAGTCCTCTGATCTTAGTAGAGCTCTAGTGGGGCCTGAGTGAAGCTAAGGAGAGGGGGGGACTGTGAGAGATGCTTTATTCTGACAGCATGAGATTTGAGGGAAAAGAACTGCTCTCATCAACCAGAACAATTATGAATAGTTAGTATAAGATGCAATGATGCACAAAATATATCAAGTGTCTGTTAGAATAGAGAATATTCAGCGTAGTTTTAGAGAGAGCTTTTGTCCACTTCATAACCAAGTTGAATCAATAGTTTTCTTTGCTGTCCCTCAGGCGAGTGGACCAGCTTAAGTATGATGTCCAACACCTTCGGACCGCCCTGCAAAATTTCCAGCACCGACGCTACGCCAGAGAGGCCCAGGAGAGAGAGAGGGAGGAACTCATGAGCCGAACCTTCACGACCAACGTAAGTCAGATGTACCTTAAAAGATGTTGGGAAGCTATCCGGATGATACTGTTGCTACCAAGCCCAGGCTGGGGCTAGTGAAGGTGCTTTTATTGGGCATGAATCCAGCATTCAGAGGTCCAAGTCTTGGGTTGGGTTTGCTCAGACTCTTTGTCTGGTTGACACACAAGCCAGTTTCCTTGGTTTAACATACAAATATCTCAATAATATGGAATTAAAAAATGTTTGTTCTTGCTCAATAGGACGCAGATACCTCCATCCCCATAGATGAGACCCTACAGTTGAACTCCAACTTGCACAACGCACACAGAGGCATTGATGACCTCCTGGGCAGCGGCAGTGGCATCCTCAACGGCCTCAGAGATCAAAGATCTACACTGAAGGTGTGTGCATAGGATTTAATACAAGATCTAGAAAGAAAAAAATCTGTAGCAGAGGAGAGGACCTTAACATCGTTTTTTTTATTTGATTTTCTGATGAAAGGAACCAGTATAGAAGGGTACATTCCCCAAATAGATACAGTTAAAAATTATGTTCCCTGACCCACTTTCTGGTGTCCACACTGATCACAATAGTCTCATTGTTAGGGTGTATATGCTCAGCTAGAGGGTGAGTCCATGTTTCCAGGGAGGAGATGGTCTTCCTGGTTTTGCTTCAGGCCTCCTCTTATCAGGGTGTGTCTGCTGATCAGCACTCATAGCCCGGTTGTCTAGCCATGAGAAACTTCTGACGGAGTGGCGCGTCAGGGAGGGTGTTGGCACTCAACGTCTCCCAAAATCAGATGAATTAGTGTAGATAATTACCATGTTGTCATGTAATGCCTGAATTTCCCAAAACACTGCGAGTGTGTACAGCTGTAGTAGCCTAATCCAACACGTGATCATTACTGTTTACATGAGTGTGGCTCTGTTTCGGCTTTGCACAGGGGACCCATAAGAAGATGCTGGATGTGGCCAACATGTTAGGGCTGTCCAACACAGTGATGAGACTGATAGAAAGGCGAGCCACCCAAGATAAGTTCATCATGATTGGAGGCATGCTGCTGACCTGCGTCTTCATGTTCCTGGTAATCAGATACTTGGGCTGACCACCATCCATCCACAACAGCGCTTTTTGATCAGTCGTGGACATTTCTGCTGCACCATCATCCCTCATGATATGAAATGTGGCAGAACTGAATTTTTAACATCAGATTTAAGTAATTTTATATAAAGTGTGCCATTATAGTTTGTTTTCCACCATTCTAATTATTTTGGGCACCTGCAAAATGGCAAAAAGACCTCAATTACATACAGTATTTTATTCCACTTGAAGCCCCAAGAGAGCATTGGACTTTATACTAGGTCTGCTGCTTTCCTCAGATTATTGCCACACATCCATAATCAAATCTTTTTATCAAAACCACTCTGAAACTGTAAATCACTTCTGACTGTACCCAAATGGCTTTTTAAAAATGCTTCAAACTGATCTTTATACTCGACTTGCTTTTGCCTCCAGTGAAAAGCTATTTGTTTTGTTTTGCTCCTTAATCTGTCAGTAATGTTGTCCGAGTCATTCTGCCTTGTTAAGCATGGTTCATACAGAGGTAGAAATACTAGTGTGGAAATACTCATAATGCTCCATGTTTCATTAACATTGCAACTTAAAAATACTCACAGGAGAATCTTTTGTTTATGTGTTATTATGTATGTGAAGCTAATGTTGTATACCACAGATAAACAGGGTGGTAAAAAGAATCTGTTCAAAAACGAACAATGGAAGCAGCAATTATTTTGTAATTGTTATATACTTTCTCTTGGATTTATGCTCGGGTCTAGTCTCACTATGTGAGTGATCTAATTCTCTTAATAAAATAAAACATGTTTCATTTCCTTGGTATATCTTAATCAAATGTCCCTGCTGGTAACAGGAAGTTCAGTTAAAGCTGATTTTTGGTAGATACCTCTGATAAGAGCTTTCCTTTTCCTTGTAAGCAGCATTACTGGTAGCTAAGGGTGTGAACTCTCCTGTTGATATGCATTTTGTGGATTTACTGCTTTCACAAGTCTATTCTAGGGAACTAGGGCGCCATCTAGTGTTTAATTTTTGTCAAGGCCCTTCAGGGATTGCTTGGCAGTCCCAGATGAAATTATGCTACTGTTGTCAGTCATGTGACTGTTGAGCGGTTACATTAAATATTTCCATGTGCATTTCATGAACCCTACATATTACGGAAAAAGACACATGAACTCAAGATTTTATTTGCTGAAACAGTAAGTTTTTAAAAAATACAGAGTTGCTACTGTTTGACAGATAACTATCCTTAGCCATCCCAGCCAACCTTAGCCGGGGTAATTTAGAAACAACCTTGATAAAATACATACACGTGTCCATCTTCCATCTATCTTGTCATACTGCTTTTTCCAATGCCAGTCTCAAACCTCTAGAATGTTAATAGGTTAATCTACAGCAGTTTTATTTACAAAATTACACAAAAGCAAAACACAGCCCTTCTCTTGAAGAGCATTTTGGAAAATAATTTAAAAACAGAAAAATACAATTATTGCAGTATACTACAATCTTATTGTTACATGATGCAAACGCACCATCTCGATGTACAGATTTCAGTGCAATTCATTCAGGTGTACCCTCACCACAGGGAACATAAGCTTTGCCTCAGAGCATCGGGGATGTTAAAACCCCCACATCACATTTCCCCTCACTTAGAGAGGGGGTTCCTAGGTGACAATGACATACCGATTTGGACACCATAGCTGTAATTTCATATGGTCATCATTGGTGGGATTCTTCACATTACACACTGATATATGTACAACTTACTGCATTACAAGGATCCAATAGAGAGCAAGTAGTCATATGAGAACAGTATCAGTAATTATGAAATAGTCCGTCTCTGTAAGTTACGTTACAGGATCGAAGCTGTTCCTCTCCAGAACAAAACCACTTACTCCTCCTCCTAACATGATTCTGCTTATAGCTTCAGCCATTACGTCTCTCTTTGGCTGCCAAAATGAGCAAAAACCGTGAGAATAATATTTGTATGTGGAAAAACCCCCCACCTCCAGTGGTTTCTTTGACTTCTCATTCAAAAACAAATAGGTGGTGTTAATACCTCAAGCTGGAATATAAACCAGTGTCTTGAGGAAGTCTCTTTAAATCTACACCATAAAAATTCAGGGCAAAACATGAAAAAAACAACTCACATGAGCCAGAAGAAAATGTTAGTGTCATTTTTCAACCCAGCACAGGCAGCACCACTTTGTGGCTACAACTTGCTGCACTGTGTAGGCCAATAAAATGGTGGTTTATTGACAGCTTCCTGTCTCACTGCCTGCATGTTGTCGCAAAGACTTCATCTTAAAAAGTCTTTCTTCCAGTGGTTGGGTGCTGTTACTACACTCCTTCACTTGCAACATTACTCAAGAGCCATGGTTAGGTGGGTGCTGGAGGTCCTGCCCTGAGAAGATTGGGTGTAGCAGTGGGTGGAGTTGGAGAGCTGCTGCTGCAGCAGCCTGTGAGGGTCGGGGTGTGAAAAGTGTGGGGTAGAGGGCAGTGTGTGGTACATGGTGGAGAGCTAAGGGGGTGTGGTGTAGTGCAGAAGCTGGGATAATATGTATAGGCTGACCAGAGAGGAAGGCTGTCGGGTGGGCAGGAATCAGCCCAGCATGTCCGAGCGAGTGTCCCAGAGAATGACCAAGGGAGGGACCCAAATGAGACAAGGAGATGGGGGTAAGGTGGTGCTGGGGAATGTGGTGTACCTGGGCTAACTGGGCGTGTGCAGGGTGTGGGTGGTGGGGATGCGCTGGGTGGATGCCCATGGCTGCAGCAGTGGCAGCATGGTGCTGCAGGATGGCGTGCTGCACTGTGGTGATTGACGTGCCAGAGGCTACAGACACAGTGGGCTGCTGAATGTGGATCTGCTGCAGGGCTGGGGGTGGGGGAGCTGGGGCCAAGTTGGCAGCTGCTGCAGCGGCGGCGGCAGCTGCTGCAGCGGCAGAGGGAAATGTCTTGACCTGCTTGGCCAAAAGCTGCTGCTGGATGTGCTGCTGAGCAGCCTGTTGCAGCTTGCTGTATTTCTCCATCTCCTCTGGCGTGAATGTAATGGGCTGACTCTCCAAAGGAGCCAGTCCATCCTCCTCTGCCTCCATGCCATCCTCCTCCAGGCTGGGTGGTGGGTAAGCAGGGTAGGCATGCATTGGTGGCTGCTGCTGCTGCATCTCTGGCATGAGGGACTCCATCATTGGGTTCTGAGAAGGGTCCTGCACCGGTTCTCCTTGGTACTGGGGCATCATCATGGAAGGCTCCTGTTCAAACAACGGCCGGGGTTCTTGGTGCACCTGGGCTTCTGTGGTGGGGTGCTGTGTCTCCTCTTGCACCACTGTGGTCTGTGGGGCCTCCTCAACCTTTTGGACCGGTGGAGCTGGAGGTGGTGGTGGAGGGGGAAACTCCCTTATAGGCTCTACAAGGATAATCTCTCCCTCAGCCTCAGAGCTCTTCCCTGCTCCTGATTTCTCACCCTCATCAGGTCTGGTCAGGGGAATCACTGGTTTCTTCCCTGCCTGCAGCTTACCAAAAAGTGGCAGCATGGCTTTGCTTCCCAGGGTGGGGGGTAGTTTGGGACCAAAGTAGCCCTGTGGTGGGTCCTTAATCTTAATCCCAGATTTTGTTCCTGTGGCAGAATCATCAGAGCTTTTCTTAGACTGAACCTTCTCCAGCAGCTGGCGTGCAGTAAGGGTGTTTTTCTGTTCCCCTGCATCTCTGGATCCTCCTGGCCTCAGAGCCTGCGAGCTGGATGAATGCGTGTTGCGGTTAAGGCCTCGTGATGAAGATGAACGTGGAGACTGGGAGCGGTAGATGCGAGAGCGGTTGAAGTCTCTGCGTTGGGCGTCACTGTCCCCTCGACCCCTGGGGCCTCGTCGGCGAGGGGAGCCTTTGGTGGAACTGGAGGAGCGGCTGGCAGAGCTGTGGCTACGGCTGTAGCTGCGCCTCCAGGATCTTGCACTGGTGCTGCGGCTCCAGCTACTAGAGCTTCTTGAGCTGCTCCGATGGTGCCGCCGGTGCCTCTTCCTGCGACTATAGCTGCGTGAACGTGAGCGGGAGTCTTCCGAGGAGGAAGAGGAGTACTGATGTCTCCTGGATCGTCTACGTCCATGGCTTCCCCTCCGCTCATACTCAGAGTCTGATGAACGTTTGGAGTGCCTCCGTCTGCGACCCTCTGTGCTGTAGTCACTGTAGCTGTCAGAGTAGCTGCGGCTACGGTGGCTGTAAGCGCTGCTGCCTGCTGAGGAGCGTTCAGAGCTGCTGGAGTAAGAGTGACTACGGGAGGTTTGGCCACGATGGCGCCGACGACTGCTGCCCCGTCTCTCCCCCCGTCTTGAAGAACGGCTGCAGGACCGCCCTGATTCCTCACTATGATGGCGGCGTTGTTCGCGAGGACTTGACCTATGATGACGTGAGCGCTGAGTATTAGAGCCCCCTTCTTCTTCACTCTCACTGCTTGGAGGTCTACCAGGACCAGGACTCTTTTTGGCTGAGGTGGAGCAGGAGGCACTTTGAGGTGCACTGGAATCGGTCTTTTGTCGCTTGGTGCCACTGTGCTCCTCTGAGGAGGTGGCCTTGTCAGTGCCTTTTCCGGTTCCTCCTTCCTCTGCTCCAGACTTGAAAGGCACTTCCTTAGTAGCACGTTTCCTCTTTCCCAGTTCTGCTCCTGTATTTCCTGTAGCCCCTCCCCCTCCAGTTGTCAGCTCAACAGAGGAGGCAACAGCTTTATCTTCTGACTTTGGTTTTGCTTTATCCTTTTCATCACCTGTTGCCTCATCTTGATCTGGAGCCTTGTTTTTGCTCTTCTTCCGTTTGTGTTTTTTCTTCTTTTTGGGCTTCTCTTGCGTTACCTCAGTCTCTCCCTCTGCGTCTTCTTTTGCTCCTTTTTCTTTTCCTTTGCGTTTTGAGTGCTTTGCAGACTTCTTATGCTTCTTCTTTTTCTTTTTCTTCTTGGCACTACTGCTGCCAGTTGCAGGCTTTTGCTCATCACCTTTGGTTTGGCCAGGCTCTCCCTTCATCATTGCCTTGTCTTTGTCAGTGCTGGTCCCAGGTTTAGTAGCTGTATCTACGTCAGCTGTTGAGGTAGCCATCTCTTGTCCCTTGTCATCAGACTCTTCACAAGTCTTAGGGGACTTTGCTGCTTTCCCACCACGCACTCCTTTGTTGCGGGACAGCTTGAAGTCAAAGTAGAGGGGATTACAGCTGTAAGACAGGGAAGGCTGAGCTTTAGTAAATTCGAGGAGCTCAGAGGGCCACTGCAGGGTAGTGCTCTCATCTTTGCTCAGAACTGGGAAGAAGGGACCTGTGGGGATTTTAGGACCCAAGTTGGAATCCAGAGTATCCTGTGTGCTCTCTGCTTTTTGTGTAGGAGAAGTGGGTACGATGGAAGCTGTGTCTGCTGTACATGAAGAGACTTCCTCAGTCTTTACTTTTGGCGATGGGGGAGTTGGCTCTGGGTCAGGGGTTGTAGTGACATTATCTTGTTCTTTTTCAGTCTTGCACTCTGTAACGTTGGGCTCAGTCTGTTCAGAGCTATCTTCATCTTTTTTCTCCTCCTCGTGCCCCTCTTCCTCGTCTTCCTCTTCTTTGCTCTGAGTCTGATCAGTGGCCTTCATGAACAGCAAAAACTGGAAGTGAGGCTTTACCCGGCAGTGAGCCGGAGGTACATAGTGATAGTACTGGGGCTCCTGTCCAGCGTATCCTTCCTCTTTTTTCATCATCATCTTCAGTTTGTTGAGAGTGGAGGCTAGAGAGCCTCCGTCATCAGGCTGCTGCACCTCCTCCGTCCCTGCCACACTAACGCCCTCTCCTCCTTCACCTTCTACTGATCCTCCCTTAGGGCTGTCTGTGCTGCAGCCAGATGTCTCCTCTTGCCCTCCAGGCTTTTCTCCCTCCTGGCACTCCTCTTCCTCCATAGCCTCCTCACCATGATCAGCAAACACTGCTGCTGCTGTCTCCAGCTTTACTGGGGCTTTCTTGGCAAAAGAGAAGGACACACTGACTTTGGATGCGCCACTAGGGGTTGGGGAGGAGGCGCTGTTCTTCCCCAGAGAGAAGCTGATGGTTGGACCCGCCTTTGGGGAGGCTTGCCCACTTTTATCTGCCAGTGATCCTTCCAGGGCAGCGTCTGTCAAAGGAGTGTTCTCAGGCGTCATGTTGTCGCTATCTTCTGCCTTCTCTCCATCCACAGCCACTGTGGTAGTTTTGAACATGGGTCCACTTCCTGGAGTACTGAAACACAAAAGCATGATAACAATGTGATGATGGATAAATGTTTCCAGTTGAAGAAACACCAGACAAAATTGCAGTGACAGTTTAACAGCATAATCGCATGCTTGTCGTGTTTCTTTATCATCACAAACGGTCCTGATAGTCTTCAGTATCAGAATTCAGTTTTATCAACTACAAAATAATCATACAAGGAATTAAGAGACTGCTATAGTCTTTGACATGTCTGTCTTCATTTAGGGAAACGTTTCCTCCAGACAAGACTAAAATCTTAATGCACAGTGATCCTTCAAAACACAACAAACATGCAATTGTATTACCAATAGATATATTTTGAAATCCAGCCAGCAGAGGGCACTCAAGGAATAAATTCTTACCGGTCCTGTTGTTTCCTCTGCTCAGCCAGCTCATGCAATCGGCGCAGCATCTTTTCTTGTTTCTTTCCACCTTTCCGGGAACGGGATGACACATTACGTGCAAACTCTCTCTGCTTCAGCTCTTTAAGCCTCTGCAAGACAGGGAGAAACAAAGCACATCAGGATCTCTTCTGTCTCAGTAAAAAGACCGACACTTTCTCATTTTGTAATGCAAAACAGATCCCCATTAAGATGGCAAAAATTGCTAATCACAAGTACCTGCTTGTGAGCGTGGTCATAAGAGTTAATGTGGTTGTCGAACTCCTGATGTTTGGTGTACTGTTTGTCACATAGCTCACAGTAGAAATTGGCTCTCAGGTCTTCCAGAGCCTTTGCAATAGCTTTCTCCTTTTCCATCTGGTCCTATTGTTGATGGGAAATACAGGAAGGAATGAGTGAACCTTAGACTGTGTTCAAAAAGTAGCAGAAAAAAACTTAATCATAGCAACTATACATGTGTTAAAGATTTTAGATTTATTTACCACAGCAGCCCTACTCATATAGGTTATAGAACAAACACTAATTATAAGAATGACACAAGGCTGAAGGGCCTCACCTTGTATTTTTGCCGCAGTTCTTCTGTGTCCTCTTTCTCCACTTCAAGCACTCTTCTCTTCTCTGTGGCGTCCTCTGCATAGTCCAGCTAAAAAGGACAGACACAGCAGTTACAGCACTCGCAGAAAACACTCCTGAATCAACGAGAGCAGTCCAAATTCATCTTATACGCCATGTTTAATGCTTGTGTGGACAAGCCGTTATGCTGTGGGCACATCTGGGCTACAGGAGCTATGATTGGTCCCTTTTTGTTAATGTGTTTTTTAAATTTATTGTTAATACCTTTGTATAATTGAAAGGAAATATGACAAATGCTCCTTTTCCTCTTAGCCAGCTGGAGGGATATTGAAGAGTAAGAACCACACCAGCATCTAGCCAGACTGAAGTGACATTTGCAGGTACGTTCACATGCTGTTTAATGTGCTGCAGCTGACCAGCTAATTAGCTATTTAGCCTACAGACTGACGTTAGCAGTGCACTTTTTCCCAGTGAATGTTTGTTTGGTGGCTCGTTCAACAAGCTAAGGTGCAGGACAAGACGTGTTCATGTTTGTAAGTTAGATAAGGAGACTTTTGGAGGAAAACTCATGTGGGTTATTGTTCAAAGTCTTGTGTTGTGTTGCAGGATGCTGTCTGGCTCAGTGTGATCGTCTGCTCTGCCTGTGATACAACGCTGACGTTACTGCTTTATGCAAGATTTGATTGGCTGTATCGAAACAACATACCAGAACGGTATCCTGGCAAATTAATGCAAAACTAGGGAGCGCCACCATGAAACCAAAAAATATAAAATATAAATTTCTCCCTTTTGGTTTCTGTTTTTTTCTCAAAGGAGAACACAGGACAAGCCATTTACAGAGCAGATAATGTATGCTGTTGCAGACAAAAAGATATAATTTAATCTCAATTGGACTTTAATAGTAAAAAGATATGATGGATTGTAGGAACATGTCAACCTAGAAGCATAAATCCTTCTTACGGAGGATGAATGATATTCAGCCAAAACTGTGAAGGTCAAATGCAATTTCAATAACATCAGTGGTATTCTGCAAGCAGCAGATTAGAAGCATCTGCATCCGTACTGATACAACCAGTGTTACTCTATCATACTGTATTTTATGTTAAGGCCTGTCCATCTCAAAGGTGTTTGATGGAGTCGAGGTCCGGGCTCTGTGCACAGCTGACAAGATCTTTAACATCTTGACCACTTTTGTGTGTGTGCACAGGATCACTGTCATGCTGAAGCAGCCACCACAAAGACATTAGTACAGGATCAAGTAGTATGTCAATGTGCTGTAGCATCGAGACTTCCTTTCAGTGGAGCTAAAGGACCTAACCCATACCGTGAATCTCTACTGACCGATTCGCATTTAGCACCTACTCATTAATTCAGGTAGTGTTCTCCTGGCATCCACTGCTCTCAGATTTGTCTGTCAGACTGCCAGTTGGTGAAGCGTGATTGATAACTTCAGAGAATGTTTTCGCTGCTCAACAGTCCAATGCTGCTGAGATTTACAGGACTCCAGCTGAAACTTGGCACTGTGCATGGTGCTATTCGGCTCATGTATGGGTTTTCTGCCATGGAAATGGATTTGAAGCACTCAATGATTCTTCCAGAGACTATCTGGAGGTCAGCAGTGAGCGTCGAAACCGAGGACAGGGTAGAAATCTGACAAACTAACCTGTTCTATGTCAGTACCATGCTGAAAGCCACTGAGCTCTTGAATCTTGGGTTAATGACAAATGGTTGTGTTGTGTTTCTTCTTTATTTTATATGCCTCTCAGCAGTGGTTGTTGTTCAAGTATCTTCATTTTATTGCAGTGAAATAAGGTTAAAGATTACAGTGGTGAGAGCTAAACAAAGAACTGGTCTTGTCCAATATCAAAACAAGTTCAGAGCAGACATGTAGCCTGAAGCTACTGCTGGACACTGTCGGTGCGTTGGGACATCGATTACTATGTCCTTATTAAGAACAACATATAAACAAGTGATGGGGATAAAATAAACAGCATCTTACCTCCATCTCCATCCGCCCCATCCCCATGACATCATATTTGAGGATGATAGGCACAGGGTCGGTGCGTCCTGAGGGAAAAGAGACAGAGAGAGGACTAGGTGAGTTTTTGAGACTGGGACGGAGGGCCAGCTCGGAGACAGCCTGCTTTTAGAGCATAGGGTGCTGGGGTTAGAGAATTTTGCCTTGAAGTGCAAAGAGACCAGAAAGCTACAGTGAACCAAACACCAGCCATTCTCACAGCTTACTGCAGCCAGACCAATTTATCTAAGCCTTCCTGTTACATTTGACCTGGCTGCTGATTAGCATTTTTTATGAGTCAAATTAGCTGCAATTATTGTATTTCTTGGTGAATTAAATGAAGTCAAGGGCATCAGGGTTGTTCAGCATTATGTCTTACAAGAGAAAGATCAAGTTCACTTGAAACAAGACTGTCAGCCAATCTGTTTCTATATCTTTTCAGTGTACCACCCACCACCCCTCCTCCACCCGTTCATTGCCGCAGTCCTGTTAAACCAGAATGCCAAGTTTATCAAGGACGCTACAGCTTGAGGGACTTTGTGTGGTGTGTGTGTGTGTGTGTGTGTGAAGGGAGTTGCAACAGGCCTGCGCAGCTGCTACCCTTGCTCACTGAGCACCACTGCGACATCCTCCATGAGGGGAACAAAGCCTCCCAATATTATCTAAGGCCTATTGCATCATCTCTTTCTGAAATGTCTGCAGGCTGGCTGACCCTTGCAAGCCCCTTTCACTGTCCTGAGGTCCAAATCTGTTCCCTTGTCCCAGGCCCCCTTCCTCATCATGACTGGAGCTGAAAGATTATTTTCCTCTGTCTACTTAGGCTATGTTACGTAAGCTGTGAAAAGAGCTAGATCGGAAGGAAATTAACTGTAGAAAAATAAACAAACCAAAGACAACCAAAAAAACAGAATGAAACATTAAAGATATAAAATATATAAAAATCAAAACTACTTTGGAGATTGACACAGAATTGCTTAATCCACTCATAATCAGCCAAACAAAGCAGAGAAAAAGACAGAGTAAAATTAAAAAAGGACACAAGCACTGAACTACGGCAGAGTGACGTCACAGGCCAGGTATCGCCATGGTGACAGTGCAAGGGATGGGGATACTTACCTGGTAAAACATGGGTATGGGTAGGAGGAGAAGGAAGGGGAGGACAGACAGACAGATAGACAGGGGAATCTCAACACAAAAGGCATAAAAGGAATTTGGACTAGTCTGCTGCTCCTGTTGCCAGCCAGATACAATAATCAATCTTACTGATAGTGATTATCAATTCAGTTTGGTTTCAGTTTTTTTCCTCTCACATATTTAAGTTGAATCAATTTTCTATGTATACCATTGGGCATATGGAATAACTACAAGCATTGCGCTTGGAAATGTACAATCAGTTTCATTGTTGTGATACCTGCAAGTAGGGCAGGTGGTTTAAATTTCCTACATATGACTAAAAACTAAGGGTTTTTTTTCCACAGTCCTGCCAAAATAATACTTTGAGCCACAAAGAGCCCAGAGACAACATGTATAATGTACTAAATACTAATGCATTTGAAGGCTTTTAGCTTTCCTCAAACTGTGTTATAATGTATTACATTAAATGGGGCTACTTCCTAGCACATTCTTACCTTTCTGGACAGAGGAAGGTAAGAACATTATTTGATGTTAATATCTGTCATTCCTGTGCCTTCCTTGAGTAATTTAGTCATCACAGCCCAATGACATATTAATTCTGAAATCATAGATGCATGGGCATTGTAACATATAATGGCCTGCCTGGACTCTCAGTCCCACTGCAGTGTCTGGCAGCTGGGAGAGCTTTTAGCTGAGAACCTAACTCTGATTGCATGATTGTGGAGGACTTATTCCACTGAGGAGGCAAAGGAAGAGACTGATTGTGTGATATCTCGATCACAAGACTATCTACTCTTAGACATGTGTGTTCACGCTCTCTTCCAAACTGTGGTAGAGAAGTGAAACCAAAAAAGGGGTTGGTCTGTTAGCCAGCCACTGCAGTGGTCTGTCTGAATGGAGTCACAAGCCAGGCCCAGAATTAAAGATTAATGAACAATTACAGTCATCCCAAACTATCACCAATCTTTAAACACAGTGACAATACTTCCACATTACCCATTCCAGTGGAAAAGAAAGGGACCAGACAAAAACAATGTGCATCTAAATCACAGGGTGTGAATCACAAGGTTTAAAAAAACTGAAAACAAACAAAATGACAATGTTCTAAGAGTAATACATATGCATGATAATATACAAGCAGCAGAATGAGGACTAATACAGAGAGAATTGAAAGCCTATGTAGCATTGGTGCTCTGATGAGAGGAAAACAAAAAAAATGGGAGAAATTAAAACAAAATAAAAAAAACAATTCAATTGGGGGATAAAATAACATTTACCACTAAGTTTACCATCAGCACAACATGGGCAGGATCAAATCGCTGTAAAAAAGAAACACCAATTGGTTAAGCAGGAAGATTGAGGCACATAGAGAAGGGAGGGTGGGGTTGGGAGTGTGGTTGTGGGGTGTAGGGGGGTTATTACCAGAGGGGCATCAGTGTGTCACCCCCCCACCCCTTCATCCCTTTACTCAGGGCTAGGCGCTTACAGGGATTTCCTCTCACCACTCTCTCCCAACCACTCGTCCCGGTCCCCAGGCCCCTAGCCTGGCGTTATCTTGCTCTCTCAACCAGAATATGCCCCAAAGGTACCAAACTACCACCCCTTAGAAAGTACACCAAAGGTCCTATATCCCTGTATCAGTAAAAACCCATCAAACCTTCACTTTTTACATTCGCAGAGCAGAACAATTAGACACCCCATCAGATAAGTACTTTTGGAGGAGCTGTACTGGGTGAGGGAATGATTAAACAAACTACTGAGTCTGATGGCATATTAACTCTGACAGGTAAAGCAAAAGGGGAAGCATATCGTCTAACAAAAGTCGTGAATCAAACGAAACATCTACTTTTGGAGTGTCTGGTACAGGGAAATGATTGTGCCTTTTTTTTTTTAAAAATGTGGTCAAATATCTAGTCTGACATGACAAATGCCTCTAGGGACGACCACCATTTTCCCCCTTTGAGCTTTTTGCCTCACAGACGCTTGTCAGCCCAGTTAGCAAAACTCTCTCTGAGATTCTTTCATTTCCTCGCTAGCTTACAGCCAGCAAGCTTGTTTTGGGATGTGCTTAACCCCGAACAAGTGAACACATGACACATAAAATGTACCTGAGGAAAGAGCCAGCAAGGCTTTGAGCAGTGCTTAGAGCGGGTTCTGCATTGCTATGTAGCAGTTTTACCAAAGTACACTTAAAAATGTGGACTGTGCACCTGTCTGGAGTGTTACATTTCACTCTATCATGTGAAAGCAGTCTTTCAGTGTGGTACCTCCAACACTGCTTAAAGCCCCAGGTGAGTGTGACAGTTTGAGGCAGGCAGGAGTGCACCTCTGGGACAAACATGCTGTGCAGGAGGGGCAAAGAAACAGGGGGAGGACGGGAGCATGTAACCATGGGGACAGAGACACTCGGGGTGTAGAAGGGTGGTGAGGTTTTCCCTGTAAGTTGACTCTATGGCCCGGTCAGTAACAGACACACACACACATCTCAGTCCCACATAATGACCACACACATACACACAAGTTTCACAGGTTTGGAGGTAGAAACAGGCAAACAAGCAGAGGGGGGAAAACTTGTCTACTCTGCAAGCCATTCAAAGTCTGAGCCGTGGTTACAGCCAATCAGATACCCGACAGCAGCAACGGAAACTCAAAGAGGAAAAAAAAATCTAACATACGTGGAGATGATGATTCTAAGGGATGTGATGGAATCATGGCTTCCTAAATCTATCTTGATTTCAAATGGATTTTTGTTCTTTGTTCAAATCGAAGCACTTTACTCTTGTGCAGATTGTAATAAAGGTTTAGTGATTATGAAGCAAAGAGGAGGAAGCTGACAGAGGCCATTAGCCTACGGTACACTGTAAAAGGGGTGTTACATTGAGGTCAACTGCAGAGTGGGAGAAAGAAAACACACCCACACACACACATACTGACATACAGAGGGGATCCAACAAACCTTACCTAAAAAGGGGCAAAAAGGACAAAAGAAGAATAAGAACAAAGTCAATACAGTGAAAAACTTAAAAAGGGGACACAATGCTTTCACTTCAAATTCAAAAAACCTTCTCTTCTGGCAAGGAGGACAGGAAAGGAGAGGAAGATTATAATGATTATCCAGCAGACTTCAATGTGATGCAAGGGTGCAATAGTGTTGTGAGCCTACTCCTAAGTGCATTAGCAAATTTGAGCAGAGATAGTAGGCTCCGACAATGGGCCATTAATTCCTACACAACAACTGGACACACTTTGCCGCAGTCTCATCTGCCCACAAAGCAGGGTGCTTACATAACCACACATCAGTGGTGCCAGCGGCAAAAACAAGAGCACAGTCAGCCCCTGCAACTTGTTCTCTCCTCCACACAAAGCACACATCCTTATCACATCAAATAGATTGCTATTCAGCTGTTCAAGGCCAGATGGAAATAAACAACGATGGACACCAAATGCTAAGCTCAGAAATACTGATGTGTTGTTACTCTCCCTACACTTGTCAGCCTGCCCAGAATGAAGCAGCTTCCTGATCTACTCTGGTCCCTGGCCATGGTCAGGCCGAGAATACCTATGAGACAACACAGGGAACTAAGGCCATATATGTACACGAACAAGAGGTGCTAGGGCAGCTATGACACAGCTTAACAGCCAGTCATCAGACCTGTTTGTCTCTGGAAGCTCACCAATACAGACATTCAACATTTAATGTCTAAATGTCAGACCACAAAATATCATGGCTCTTCAATCAAACATAAACCAATGTGAGCAGATATAAATAAAGATAAAAGTCATTTACAGTGATACCTGCCTGTTTCCACTAACACTACAATAAAACAACACCATGACAGTAGAAAAGGGGATACATTTCTTCTTCCTACTCCTCTTTTGGTCAGAAAAACAACAAAATTAAGCACCACAGCCATCATCTGGTAAAGTAAGGACACACACAACCTGATTACTCTGCATAGTCTCAGCAGGGTAAACGTCTGTTTTATCACCACCTGCTCTGAATGAGAATGTATACACTACTGTATATTTCAACATAGTCAAGTTTTCTGTGTCCGTTGTCATATAATTGCACAGACAACTAAAAATCTCAGAATCAGAAACACAATATGCTGCTTACAAATCAAATTAAGGACCACAAGTCTGAACACAGGTAACTTGTATCTTTTGATTTACGTTGAGAATTTAAGTGACTTGCTTGTTTTTCTAGTTCTGCATAGGCCCCTATATGTCCATGTGTAAGGCTATAACTTGTCTTTACTTTGGGCGTGTCCTGGAGACTCCATTTTGCAGAATGAGTTGTGTTTCTCATTAAAATGCTGATATTGAACACATGTTACTGCTGGGTTTACAGGGAGAGCAATGCACTTGAGCAAGAGTTGCAATTGAGCAACAAAAAGGAATGACATGGACGGGAATGACTGCATGAGAGTTATAGAAATGAAACAGGTGGATCTGAGGTTAAAATGGTATGGACTGACAGGATAGAAAAGAACACGGTGGAGGAGGTGGACAAAACTAAATGCCAGAAATTATGTGGAAAAAAAAGCTCCATTCTTAGCTGACTGCAAGGACACATTGGGCTGCCAGTGATGACATCACTCGTGGACAATGCTATACATCATCCTCTTTGGAGAAAGTGTAGAGAAGGGCGAGGCTATGAAGAGCGAGTTAAGAAAGATAGAGAGAGTAAAGACACTGATGAGGAAAGAGGGTGAACAGGAAGAGGCTGAGTGGAAACATGCCAGGGCTCTGCACCACTGCCTCTGAGCCAATGAGCCTATGAGCACAGCAGGGTTGAGCTAATGAAGTGCTGATGTTAGCCAAGACCAACCCACACACTCAGCTCTGTTCAGCCTGCTCCCTCTTACAGCAAGTCAATATCAACTAGGCCATCCAATTACAGTTGTCTCCAGAAAGTAAACCTCTTTAATGCAGCTTTCTAGTTGAAAGCTTTCTACATCTTGAAGAATTAATTTAATGTGCAGAGCTTACGTAGCATTTTTGTGATATAGATTTCACTTCACTCAAGAGACAACAATCCTCAATCTTAAAATAAAAGGGAAAACTTCTAGTGTTCACATGATGTTAAAAGATTAATAGATAGAGTCAATGTTATACAGACTGTAGAGATCTAGACTGACATTGCGGGTCTAGTAAAACCTTAAGACACAGTCTAAACAGGCTCTCAAATCCAGACTGTCCAGTGTACCTTGGTGATTGGGTCCAATTTCATTGCCACAGGGGCCTTGTTCTGTAACTGCAAATACAACTGGCCCAGGAAAAGTCTTGCATTTTGCCTGTTAATTCAAGCGCTTAGCATTCCAGCAAAGAGGCTCTTGTTTGCTGGTTTGTGTTTCCAGAGACAACCATGTGCTCTTCGTTTTCACCTCTGCATCACTGCCGAAGCGATGTTTCAAGAGAGAGACAACATTTAGCTCCTGTAACCAAGATATAAACCCGGCAATGCAAGCTGATCAGAGGACGTTTGTTTTTAATCAGGGGTTCAGGGAAGATCTGGAGAAGGTACAAGACTTACATGCTGATACATCAGTAATCCATAAGTCCATAACCACTGTCTTTCGCGAAGCTGGTTGGCTAAAACAACTGGATGTGGACAAAACTTCATCCAATTAAACCGTGATTTTGAAGGGGGAAAAAATCCCACTTTAGTCTGAATTGCTATAAACTAAATGCACCATCGGAAGAGAAATAAACACTTCACTTCCACCTCCCAACCCCCGGGGTCCCTGCCCTCAGTCTTAATCCTTTACAAGGCCTCGGGAACATTCTCCTCCCTCTTCAAGTTCGGGGGAACAGCAGCGACAGGAACTACTGGAATGACGTTTGTTTGAATAAAAATCCATTTTACCCAGAAACAGACACAAAGGGAGAGGTCAGAGAAAGAATGTAAAGAGAAAAGAAAATTTGCTGATACAAAAAAACCTGGAAATGTGAGGGGAAAGAAAATGACAGAGGGTAGTGGCCCAGTACCACCAGCATACATTGAACATAGGTGTACAGAGGAGTGAATCCTTACCCTGCATGGTTTTGCCAAGGCCTTGCCCCAACTTCCAGCCATGTTTCTGAAGCAGCCGGTGTCCAATGTTATCCTAGCAGAGAGAAGAGAGGAGAAAAAAACCAAAAATATTCCAATAATAAGAGAAGCTTTTCCCCGTGGGCACTGGTCAAAAAACAAACAAACAAACAAACAAAACAAAATAAAACACTCAGATCACACTATCATCATCAGCACAACCACCACCACCATCACCATCATCATTATCGTCATCCACATCACCTATAGCGTGTAACATCAGTGTCTTCCAGCACAAGGAGTGGTAAGGTTGGGGGTGGGGGGAGATAGAGGGTGGGAGACTGAGAGGAAGGGTAGGTTTTCCATTACGATGAATTCATGAGGCTATGTGTAGCCTGTAAACTACAGGACACCCTCCTACAGTAGGAGTGCAGTTTAAAAACCTTTTCTAAAAAGGCAAAAAAATTGGGCATGAGCATTTCTATTTTTTTGGATGATTAAGATAACACATCAAGTCACATCCACTAACTGAGAAGTTAAGAGGAGGAGGAAGGAGAGGGCAATATATGTATCACACGCATACATATATGAACCACTACAGAGCAAGATCTTAGTACACAAAGAAAAGTGACACAGAACAAGTATGGAAATCTTGCATTAACAAAACGAAGACCAGAAACTCCAAGCTTGCTGTGATTCTGTAACCATGACAAGGGGAGCACCATGAAACATATGCAGCTGTCACAAAAAATATAGCAAGAGGAAGAGACAGAAGTGGAGCTAGTGGGCCTTGGATTACCATTACAAGGCCCAGGGTGGACAGAATATGCACGTGTGAGGGGGTATGTGGGTGTGCAGGTGAAGAGAGGGAGACATTGTGTGCATGTAGCCTCATTAAATATACTAGAAATAGCTATTGTGCATGTTTTTGCACACCTCCAGCATATCTGGTCTGTTATCAATGGTCTGATCCCAACCATGTTCACACTTTTAAACCATTATTAGACACAAATTGATGCTGTTAGTATGCCTCCAATTTGCTCATTCTCATAGATATTATTAGTGTTCATAAACTAGAAAACGTACTTTACAGACTAGATGGACTTTACCAAACTGCAAGGTAGTTTTTAGCAAACATAAATGTATTTACAGTGGCATTATAACAAGCTGTGAGAGATATTTTTCACAGTGGACCACGAAAGTGTGCAATTGCAGTGAAGCCATCCACTTTAAAGTATGAATTTTTTGCTTCTTCTTTTAATACTAATGATTGCTATGACAGAGAATACAAACAGTATACGTGTGGACAAGATCAGGCAACTGATAATGAACCAAAGAGGCGAGAGAGGAGTGCGAGAACATACACAACAGGAATTCCTAGCACACTCTGGGGCCAAATGTGCATGTCTGAGACCGTTATATCACTAGTATGGGTCAGCAAGAAAACAAAAAACATTAAGTGAAATGCAAGACTGTCCCACCACTACACACTACAGTACATCCTCAAGCACAAATAAACAGGAAACAATGAGATTTCTTAATAAGCAGTGTTTTTCTGTTGTGATTATAACTATTCCAAGCTTGTCTAACATTCACCAGAGTGCTGCATTCTACCAAAAAAACATACAAACCAAACAAAAAGGATATTTATAATCACAAAGAGATTGACATCAACTTTCACAAACAGAAAGTGAAGGGGTTGGAACAAAACAGCATGCAGCTTTTTGTTAAAGAGTTTTAACAAAAAGGATCGTCGGTGTTAGTAGCGCACTGTGAATGGTACACATACAGAGGGGTGGGGCGGGCTTGGGGTGGAGGGCGGGTTAACAAAACTCCAACAGTGTTAGTCTCAGGTGGATCAGGCACAGAGAGGAAGGTGATGGCTCAACAGGGCTCAATTAGTTCTCTTTGACAAAAAAGAGAAGGTCGGGAAAGGGGGCAGAACAGAGCAGGCTGAGCCATGGTGTAGGTGAGTTTCTAGGGTGGTGGAGGTGAGCTGGGCTTGTATGGGTTAGTGCATGTGAAGGGGAGTGGTAGTCACACACACAGCACACACTGCATCTCCGCCCACAAGGTCTCGTTTGGGATACATTTGGCGTAATCTTTTGTCAACCACTGTTGGTATTTCAGAACAAACTGTTGCCTTCCTTGGCCCCATATAATATTTAAGGAAGAAAAAAAGTGTCAGTTGTAGAAACTGTGAAATGCCACTTCACCTTTACGATGACTGGAATAAATACATCCAAAACATCTGGATGATGTTCGCCTCCAATACCCAATAGAGAGGCTGAACAGCTTCACTTCCTGTTTCTGTTAGGGTCTGGTATTTTCTCCCTCCATTTCATGCATGTATGAGCTGTGCTTACTCTGTGTGACTGTCAGATCCCTTCCGCTGTGGGATGAGATAAGAGAGGAATCTGTGCTGGGCCTCACACGGTGGGCAGAGAACTGGAAACGGCCTGCATGTATCATAACTAGGACATTAAAGGCTACATTAACGTGCTATGACTGTGTATAAGATGTCCGTGCCTGGCAGTCCCTGGACATGTCATAAGATACACAGAATTGGAGGCTGTTTGGCTGATAGAGTGTGTTGCCTCCTCCCTGGTGGACAACATGTCCCCTGACTTCATTGTGTAGGAAAACACTGCAGAATTTGATGCAGTGAGTGCCTCCCCTCCAACCGACATTGGGAATGCTTCTGTCCCTTACTGCAATATTATGGTGCAGTAACACTCTACACGTGAACATTTATATTGATTTGAGGGATAAGGTGATCTAGGAGGCTTGGAGCAAGTAGGAAAATAAAATGCTCCCTAAACTAGCTGCCTGAGAAATACTCTCGCTCAGCCTCTACACAATCCAGCCGTTTTGTTTACTTTTCATCACGAAAGTCGGAGAAGTCTTACCAAGGGCTGCACTGAAATGTAAACCTCTGAAAGCTCAGAGAACATAAGCCCTACTTTAAATCAAATATGCTTCCTCTTACAGACCTTTTTTTTTTTATCTCAGTGAGATTTAAAAACAAAAAAATACAAGAAGGGCAGGTTGGATGAGGCACCAGTCGCAACTGCTGACACTAATAAAGAGATTAGTTCAAAATGGGCTCAGCAAAGGTTGGAGGGCGGAGATGAGGAGCAGACTGCGTGTTGAACAACAGATGAGTGCACCAAAAGAATAGACAGACAGACGGATGAAAGCAACGACGGCGAGTCCAACAGCAGTGCAAGTGGAGTGAAGGCATTTCCATACGAACCTGGCTTTAAAATACTGGGCTGTCAAAAAAACAGTCACACGTGACACAACGTAAGAAACCGGCCAAACGCTTTCAACTGCAATTCTGCTAGCTTCTCTAGTTCTTACAAATGCAAATCTCTCTCTGCTTTTAAACAAACATAATACTGTATACAAACAGAAAAGGTAGGCATGTCAATAAATCCACCAACTGACTGTTAATACAGGAGAAAGAAAAATAGAAAATGTTATCCAAACAAAAGAGATCTACAAGAGGGGGTGTTTTTGAAAGTGTGCACTGTGCTGTCATCGGCACAGTGCATGGCAAAAGATGTGGGTAAGGGAAGTGATATGCAGGGGACCCCACCTAGAGACCTCAGAGTATTTAAGAATCTTATTGCGTCCGTCTATGCAGCCATTTATAGGTGTACAGTATGGGTGGTGTGTTTGTGTGTCCCTGTCTGGGTATATTAAATTGCTCTGGTTCAGATTACCGAGGAGGACGTAACACGGAACAGGCATATTAATCCACGCGAGTGACTAAACCTACATTAAACCAAACCACATATCCTAGGTTTTCCTTGGATGACCGCTCTCAACAACAGATCTAAGATTTTGCACGTTCTACAAAGACAGACCCTTTGGGGATATGTCTCCAAAAAGTGGGCTGCTGCAGTTACTCATCCTCTCTAGTGTCCCCTGAGGAATGTCTTTTGGAAAGTGCTGGTGGTGGACAGGGACTGCTGTCTGCTGCTCCTCATAAACTCTTGCAACCCCCCTTGTGTTTGGTGCGTTGTACCTTCCTGGTCAGTCTCAACTACTACAGGTGTGACCAAATGGAAACAACTGGCTCCTACTTCCAGTAAATGGAGGTAAATGTAGATGTGTCAGATTGAACATGATGGGGATTAAAGATTTAATTAACTAAGTGATGGGGGAAATGACAGAGAAGCACAGTCCAATTAATATAAATGCTTAAATATAATAAGTTAAAAATACATACTTACCTGACAATTCTGAAGGCCCAAATTCATCAAATGAAAGTTTATCGTTAAAAACACTGAAGGCCAAAGTTTGAAGGGGTCTCCAACGTCTCTAAACAGAGACTGTAACTCTCGCATTCCCACTGAGTTTGTGTTCAGACTGGTTTACAGACAAATGCTTGTTTATTTTTTTGGTTTGGTTTTTGTTTTTTTGTATTTTTTAATCTCCACTTCTTCTCCATTGCTGACTTTAAACATTTGGAGGGCCTCAGCAATGATCTTGAACCCATCACCCTTGCTGCTCACTGGGTTAAGACTGGTGCTAAATTAAGAGCATGCAGTGTTGTAAAAAATGTGGGTCAGGATTTTAAAAAGGATTGGGTTTGACCTTTTCCTTGGGTTCTTCTTCCCACCTACTAGCTGATAGAAGTATAAAAGTTAACAGTGACGAACGGCTGTGTCAAATAATGTCTGGCTATAATGCAAAAGGCTACACACTTCATAATTCAGTAACAGCCGATACACCAATACCTAAAATGTCCTTTTTCTGTGCTGTTCCACTTAATGTAACCAAGGTCCTGATGGGCCTCTGTAACTGGGATAATCAGTAATGACTACAACTTGGTTTAAAAAGAAATACACCATCTTACAATAATCATCCTGTGGCCTGTATACATGTGTTTCTTAGATTTCTGGTGTGTATGTGTGGTTTCTGTGGCTCTGAGGCTGCCCGCTGCATATCGCTCTGGGACAGGGTCAGGTAAGGGGAGGAGGGTAGGTTGGAGGGACTGGGAGGGGCAGGAGACGTGGGAGGATTGAGTTTGGGAGGAAAACTGTAGTAGTGATTAAGACAGAGTGTTGAGAAAAAAAATAGTACTGAATGCTACCAAGTTAACACATGCAATGCAAAAACAATGTTAGAGAGAAAGAGCAAAGACCAAAGGGGAAAGACAGAAAGAGAAAAAAGATCCCAATAAAGTACCACAGACCTCTAGCTGCCTATAGATCACACACAATAAGTGGCAGGGGAGGGGCTCCGAGAAGCTGGGCCAAAGCAGTCAGTAACAGCTCCAAGATGTAACATTTGTGGACAACTGCCAGAAATCCTACCACCTTAGAGGTTTGCACTACGGAGGCAGGGACAGACCTTTGTGCCTAACAACATGGTAACATACTGTATGGTAGTCTACGTGGAGTCTGTTTTGAGGCTAAGCCGGTGTAGATAAATTCTCCTCGTCTTCTGTTGATATTTTGACAGATGCTGTGAGGAAAATTGCTAGTATGTTGGTACATTTTGTCTTTCAAACAGGAACTGTGTCAATTTTTTTGTGAAAACACACCTGATTTATCAACAGGTGTCACCAAATCATCTAAAATGATATTCAGGATTAACAGTTTTAATTGGTGGCAAACTTTCATGGTTACTTGCCTGTGGATAAAAAGTCTGCCACCTTCTTCTTTGGGCATGTACTTTCCAAAGAGAATATGTCAGGAGTGAAAGTATTAATATTGGTGACTAAGTGACAGTTGATGGCACCTCTGATGTGGCCATTTTTTTCCACGGATGTGTGAAGAACTGTGTGATGCTGCAGCGCGGCCCTCAGCGCCCCTCCACAAATAATAGCGCAGGAGCAAAGGAGCCACTCAAGCCAGGTGAGCAGGCCACCTCTCTCCCATTCTCTTCTCCCTCTCCACCACCCACACACAGTGGGATGTTTGTGTGCCTGTGAGAAAGTACGTCATCCATAAAACCAGGATATAAAATTTTAATGTTCTTGGTTCACTAGATTCTAGCTACGGAAAACACATGTTCTGGCTACAAATATGATCATAGAATGTGAGAAATAAGAAAAACTCATGTAAATGGTGTTTGTCCTTTCAAGCAGGAAATATATGGTTAGACAGCTCTTTTCACTTATATAAAAATAGGGTAGATGTTTTAAGTGCTCTGAATGATTAGTCTCATCTAATTTATGTTTAAGTTTTGAATTTTTCTTAGCAAGCCATTATTTCGGTTGTTTTATCATTTTATTCATGATACTAAGAATTGACTTGTTTATATTCATGATTTAAATATCTAATTTCCTAATGCTGCAAAAAATAGTCATGCCAATTATTTAAATCTAGCTTTCACAGAGGAAAAACATGCCTTTTTTATTTTGATTAATCAATTACTGATAATTAACATGGCTGACGACTGATTAAAGAAACTGTAAAAAAATAAATAAATGTGCAAGCCTGTTAGTTTTCCATCTATATTCTATATACATCTGTTTCAGGCTGAAAAACAACTACTACATCATTATTTTCATCTATACCTGGTTGCTGATGCTATGTGATTGGCTCACAAAGCACATCCACAATGTTGAGGAGAGTTGACCTGACACTGTGTGCGTAAGAGGAGTTTGGGCCTGCTCACCACAGTGCTTCAGAGACAGAGGAGGGGATGGAGAGAGTGGGAAAGACAGAAAGAAGAGAGCTGCCTGCGCTATTATCTATGTGCCTCTTCAGCGAAAAATGCAGTCCCAGTTGCACAAGCACCATGCCAGCACAGAATGACAGAGGGTACTGTACACCGAATCACTGTGTAGTAGGGAGGGAGCGAGAGAGGTAGAGAGAGAATAGATGTAGAGTGTGATAGTTGTGAAACAGAGAGAGAAAGACAGTCAGAGAAGCGTTACAAGGACCCTAAAGATAGGAGTAAGAAAGCAGAGCGTGCAAATACAAACCGGGTCATTGCTGCTTAGCTAATAGGGGCCAATTCGCTGCAGGAGAGAAATGTCGAACACCCCAAGTTGTGTACAATAAGATAACTGTCCTATAGACACAAACACTATACACTAACACATAAATTCTAAAGCTACATAGAAACACACTCACTCAAACACAAATGTAGCCATTCACACCATCTAATGTGTACTCTCGTTTGCTAAATGGAGTGGAATAAGCACTGCCAAACTTTTCATTAGAGCCACTGCAAAATACTCTGATATATAATTGTAAACTCTACCTAATCAGGCTGTTTTTTTAAAACCAAATCTTCCTTGCAACATGTGTTTATTCTGTTTGTTCTTGTTTAAAAGGGTTTCATATATGATCACATCCCTCTGAACACATTTGAATCAGAGTGGCTGAATAGATAAATCACCAATGGATCATAGAAATAACAAAACTGCAGGGCTCTGTAAAGAAACTTCACTCAAAGCAGCTATATCCAGTATCCAGAATAACATCTGGTCATTACCAAATGCAGAATTTCTTCTGAATTAATTTAAAATGGATGAATAGCTAAAGTATTTAGAAAACAGGCCTTAATGGCAGTGCTTTATCCACTCCATGCTTTCAGAGCCATCTCATCTCATAGTGCTAAGATGACTAACAATGACTAATGGGAGACTGATACAAAAATCAAACGTTTATCTGTAAGCTCTACATAAAACAGGAAGATCTAGCATATACATCATCATTTTAACTGTCACACAGGAAATGGAGTAGGCAGAGGACATGGGAAGTGGGAGGGACTTAAGGGGTATTAATGGACATGAGACAAGTGATTCTACTGGTTAGGTGGCAAGTGTGTTCAAGAAAACACTGGATGCATCTACATGGACAGAATGAATGGAGTAAAAAGGTGTGGTTCTTATTCCTCCCTGGACCAATCATCCACTCTCACAGCTGGTCCAATGGTGCAGGATGATAAGATGCAGCCTTACCGATTCGATGGGCTTGTCCAGGGACGCCTGCTCCAGCTCCAACTGGCCCTCTTCATACTGGTCAAAGTGATTCCCACCCTGAGTGACACACATTTAAAAGCTTATTTTAGAAATATATAATTCAGTCCTGTTTGATTGATGGTAGAGCTGAAACCATTATTGTCTACTGACAGAAAAATAATCACTAACTATTTTGACAAGCGATTAGTTAAAGGGACTGTATGTAACAATTTACAAGTATTAAGCGTTTTTTAAATAATTTTTTGTTGCCAATGCGTGAACGGATTGTAACTAGCTTAAAAAATGAGAGCGTCCCCGACTTTCTCGGTTGACTGTAACACCCTGTAGACTGATTTCTATGTAAAGGACTTGGGACGGTTTTGAGCGCTCCCAAGTGCCTTTCCTCTTCAGCTCCACTACAGCATTAACACTGTTTTGACCGATGCTGGCTCGCGCCTACGGAGTGGGAGCACAGGCGCGAGCAACAGGATGCTGACTGCAGTTGACTTAATGGCCACCCGTGTCATTGTTAGCAAGCATTTTCTGAATGTTACATACAGCCCTTTTAAGTCATTTTTAGAGCAAAATGCAGAATATTCCTCAGTTCCTACAGACACTGTTTTGTGAGGATTTGCTGCTTTTCTGACTTATGTAATAGTAAAAAGAATATCTTTGGGTATTTTGAGTATTAGTTGGACAAAACAAGCAATTTGAAGACATTTGGAAAATTTTAATGAACATTTTTCACCATTTTCTGACATTTTTTTAGAAATGATTAATTGATAAAATAATGGGCAGATTAATATGCAACACAAATAATCATTAGTCACAGCCCTAATTGGTAGCAATCACAGAAAGAGTTTCTCAGAGTTTATTTTCATCTCTGTGTTTTCAAAACAATGAGACAGCACTGTGCAAGAAGGCGTGTCTACTGCCTGTCATTTGTACTGAATAATAGTCATTCACACTGAATAATAGTCAATCACACAAACTGAATAGTAAGACTGGAAAACATTGTAGCAGCTACAGATGGGTGACAAATTAAAGGAAAAACCAACATAAAGTGTCTTAGGTGTTGGGCCACCACGTGCCGCCAGAACAGCTTCAATGCTCCTTGGCATTGATTCTACAAGTCTCTGAACTCTACTGGAGGGATGAACACCATTCTTCCAAAAGATATTCCCTCAGTTGGTGTTTTGATGATGGTGGTGGAGAGCGCTGTCTAACACGTAGGTCCAAAATCTCCCATAGGTGTTCAATTGGGTTGAGATCTGGTGACTGCGAAGGCCACAGCATATGATTCACATCATTTTCATACTCATCAAACCATTCAGTGACCCCTCGTGTCATCCTGGAAGAGACCACTCCCATCAGGATAGAAATGTTTAATCATAGGATAAAGGTGATCACTCAGAACAACTTTGTATTGATTTGCAGTGACCCTTCCTTCTAAGGGAACAAGTGGACCCAAACCATGCCAGCAAAATGCTCTACACAGCATAACAGAGCCACCAGATCCCCTCACTGTAGGGGTCAAGCATTCAGGTTTTTCCTTTAATTTGGCACCCACCTGTGTATTACCCACAGCACAAGATAGTGTTATCATCAAGTATCTCAACCAAGTATCTCAACCAGAGCTAGGTTGATTAAGCTTTGCAAGAACCATCTACAAGTGATGAAAGATGTTTTTTGTAGGTCAATACATCTGTAAAGCAGATATGTGCATTTTATTTTGGCCAAAATTATAAAGAGAAGTATATTGAAAAACATCTCCATAAAGTGCAGCATACATGCTATGCTCCATGAACCAGAGGAAAAAAGTACACATAGCAGGTATAGGCTATGACCTGAAATATGTGACTGTTTTAGTCCCTATTATTCGCTCATAACCCATCCCATTTTCCAGCTATTTTAATTTAAAATAGCCTATTATATTATATTATAACTTACATTCCAACAAGCAAATTCTTTTGTTTATTCAAAGCCATGATTGAAAATGTACTTGACAGAGTTAATTTCTGTCTCTTTATTTCTTGGTAAATTTATTCCAGCAGTGACAGCAGTGAAGGAAAACGTCCTCCTCAGGCTATTTGTTGTCTGAATTTGCATAGCTTTACTTATACAAATTGAGCATTTATGTCCATGCCCTGGGTGGGACAGAACGTGAGTAATGGGCTTGCTACCCTAACCAAAAGGAGTGTGTTTACAGAGCAGTTTCCGCCCTGAGACAGATGGCTTCCTCTCTTTAGCAGCAGAGGAGAGAAGAAGGTCATGTTTGTGAGTCTGTTTTCTCTTGACCTTCACACAAGCAGAAAACTGAAAGATTCCAAAAATAGTCCATGGTATTATATTATTTACTAGTTACTTGCAGCTACTAGCAATAGGACATGTGTAGACAACTAAATCTAATGCAGATACACAAAATATACAACATACTGAGGTTTTATTTCCCCTTTTTATGTTCATTTGGGGGATGAAAGATGCACAGCAGGACATTTACAGTGCATCACTGAGGACTCCTTACATTGGAAGATCACCTACAGAACTGTACAGCAAACGTTACTGTAAAGACACAATGCTAACATTGGCGGGCCATATAAGAGGCTTTACCCCTCACATTCTCTAGGGGAATCTGGTTTTGCAGAGATAAGCAACTGCTCAAACCAGCCCACAATAATAAGGTGATTTGATGCCACACTGGCAGTCATTAATTCAGATGAAACAGGACCCCTCATCAGCATGAGTGAAGCTGGGGATTATGAGAAGGAGAGATGCAGAGGAATAGCAAAGGACTTATTTATGAACAATCGATGGCTCCCTGCGCCCCCATGTCTCCTCCTCCTGACTGTCTGCTCAGACCACTTAATGTGCTATCAGCACGGGCTCCACTCACCACAATGATTTCTTATTTTCACTGCTGCTTGCTTCCTCATCGCCCTGACTCTCGTACACAACCACCACAGCAATGCTGCATAGAAATGATCTTCGCTTTGTCCTCTGATGTACATTACAAGAGTAAATTTACATTTGTTCTACAACAGTGAAATGGATGCTTCATATCACCCCACATTAGGAAATGAGAGAGCCACTGCTGGCCAGCTCTGTGGACGCTCATAAATTGCCTGATGCGTTTCTGCAACTCAAGATTGGCCACATGCTAGAGCTCCAACAACAATGTAAATCAATCGAGCGGACAGAGCTGTTGGACTGGTTGTGCTGTAGATATTAGGTAGACCATCTGCGGGTGTTTCCTGTGCCGTGTTGCTTGGCAGCAGGCTTTAGTCCATGGAGTCAGAGAGAAACTTTCTGAATACTGAGCATATGAATGCCTTCACAGCAGATCTCACACACAGAGCTTCACTGTGCTGAGCTGGAGCTGCCCTCAACAGACTCATTGAGACCACACAGCAATTCACCTCTCACTGACAAAATAGCAGAACACTGAGTTCCCACTGGACACCAACACAGTGGTTATAGAGGAAAAAATGCAGGCTGTTTCACAAACTGTTTCTTATAAACATGCTTAAACTTGTAATGGGTTTCATGGCATGTCTGATAATTTGTCTATTTCACATAACGGCTCCAGAAAATAGCTGACTACTTCTAGCAACAGCAATTGTAGAAAAGTTTAAGCCTGTTTTCAATCTCTACTATACCACAAGACAAAAAGCCCTCACTGTCCTTGTTTTTAATGGGGGCATAAATGACAGAACAAAATGCTGTCAGCAAAATGTAAGGAAGAGTGGCTGGGTTGGTGTTCAAATTGTTAATCTAAGCCCTTTCTCTGACCCTGAACATCATTGTTGATACACCAACTCTCCTCCTTCACAAATCACTGGAGAAAGAAGCACACTAGGTCACACAGATGAGAAAACACAGCAATGTTCTTCAGATGGGCACCAATTTCGGTCCCAAAAATACCTTTACTATCTAGTAATTATCTTCACATTCATAGTAACGAATATGTTTATACAATAACATGACACCACAACTTTTCTACTTGGACGATGTGTGAAAAGATGGTTCCTGGAATAAATGTTTTGAAACTGTCCAGATAGATGACCCGCCATGTAATCCCAAAACTCTTGACGGAAGTATGAGGCTGGTTTTATTTAATAAAACCACTCCAATTTACTTTGAAAACAGTGTACTGACATTAAGAAGGGAAGGACTTTAACGTGTTAACTTGCTTCATTCTGCAGCATAATGAAACCTGGTTACACACTTACTTAAGATGTTTGACTTGTACTTCCAGTCGGTAGGTTATGCGATAACAATTATGTCAAAGAATTAAAAACCTGTTAGGTGGCTTAAAAATATGGATGGATACAAAGAACGATTGGTGCTGGGTAAAGCAGGGAGATTATGTCATCTGCGGGATTCGAAAGAAAATAAGTGTGATGAATGACTGATGAAAAAACTGCAACTACAAATCCGGATTAAGCTTATTTTGCAGTCTAGTCAGCAATGTATGTGTTCGGCTTTTACTGGGTGCGGTCTTAGATCACAGATAGACAAGTGAACGACAAACAGCTCATACATGGGTTGTGAAATTCAGCAACTCGGCTTAACCTGAAGTAATGTCATGTCCCAAAAATAATGTTATTAACATGCAGTAGGGACGGATTTATTAGTATTATTCATGAATAACTTAACACAACAAGAGACCCTTGTTACCATCTCAGTGTTTCTAGCCTACAATGCATTTAACTCGTATTATAGAAACAAACAAAATCAAGTGAAGTAAATCCGATTGGGCAACAAAAACAGCAATGAAATGGTGTTACCTTTATAAAAAGGGAAAACACACAAGTTATACATGCCTTTATTAGGAGAAAATCAGCAAATGAGTGGCCAAGGACATGTTGTTTATCTAAAATATATCGATAACTATGTCCCACTCTTGTACTCAATACGCCTTTAAGTAGTGAAATGTTAGTGGTAATTTCATTTAAAATCATTAAATTATTGGACCCACAAATAGCTGACTGTAACTAGGTTAATTTCAACGTGCTAAATAAATAGCTGCGGTGGCTGTATTCTAGTTGTCAAAATGATACAGCCATTTCTTGCTAGTGCTACAACTACCCAATGTGCGTACGCGTTAGCTATCTGCTAGCTAGCTAGCTATCCATCGTTAGCATATGTCGATAAATAACCAGTCTACCCAAGGTCACTAACAAGCTAGTTGGACTTCAGTATCTATTTTGCTGCATAGTTGCGTAGTGTGCTTAATGTCACAGTTCATAACCCATGATAGGAGTCAAATATAGCACGCAGACTGACACTGAGACGTAAGGGAAGTTAAATTCAAAAGAGCCGCAGTGCACTAGCCACTAGCGTTAGCTCAGCTAGCTTGCAGTGCTAGCAAGCGACATCTAGCCCGAAATGCACGATGCAGTTTGTAATAATTCTTAGCCGTCCGGGTCGTTTTATTCCGTATTTATGTGCCAAAACATCTAGACGTGGTAAAAATATATGCAAATCGTCAACTGTCTAACATGCATTACCTGGAAATCACGCTCTTCGTTGAACCTAGAAAATCTGTCGGCCATTTTCTGAACACAGCAGCAGCTTCTGTGCTCGCTCCGTCTGTGTCTGACAGAAGCGCGCTGTAGTGATGATGTGCACTTCACGAACGATTCAGTCTTTGTGAATTGACCTTTCACAACCGTTTCCAACAAGATGTTACAGTGTTACAGTGGGGATTTAGTTAAGTCTTATTAATACTATAATGTCTATAGTTAATGTGTATTTTAGCACATGTCACTTTACACAAAGGTTTGTTTACAGTCTTGGTCTGCTGACAGAGCTGGATTCTTACTGTAAAATAATGGATGTAGGCAAAACTGGATTACACACTGGGAAAACAGGCAACTTCTCAGGGGCCCCAGACCCCCAGGGGCCACAAAAGTACCTATTTCACTGGGTGTCAGGTGTTTTTGTTAATTTAATTGCACATTTTGTGTGGAAATTTCAGAATCAGATTTATTGCCAAGTGGGTTTTCACATACAAGGAATTTGTCCTAATATGTTGGTGCATAACAAATAAACATAGTCAGTAGAAAAAATAAGAAAAGGAAAATGCGAAAGCAAGTACTGCGAGTCAGAAGCATAGATTAAATATAAAACAAAAAATATTAACAAATAAATATTATAAAATAAAGATATAGACAATATGGCTGTTATTTAAATGAAAGAACAGTACAGATTTATGCAGGAATATGATATGATAGAATGTGCAAAAGCTCACAGTATTTTAAGTCAGTTGAAGAATAAGGAACATTTGCAATGTGCAAAGATAGAGCCCAAAAGACATGCGTTAATGTAACTCATTGAGGTTGCACCAGTAAAGTACAATATGAACTGATGCAAGTCCTGCATTATAGGTAATTGTGTGGCCCTGTCTTGTAGAGGTGCAATGTTTCAAAATCTAGTTTTAATACCTTTATTATTTTAGTTTGTATATTGCTCACATGTGGTACATTTCTAAATAAAGTTATGTTTACTCAAATTACTAAAAACTAAATAACACACTGAAAACCAGGGGGCAGGAGGTTGTAGCCTATTATTCTAGCATTTTATTTATTTGATATTATTTGTTAAATGGACCATGTGCAATAGTAAACATCAATGTTGTTTTTCATATATTGTACTAACTGCTTGGGTCTCTGGTCATATAATGAAGCTCCCATGTGTAGTCTGTTGTGTGCACTATACTTGACAAATTATTACTCAATGCACAGTGGATGGAAAGTGGGGGGTGGGGAGTCAATAATAGGTTAATCCAGCCATGGATGTAAGCATCATAATCAACAGGAGATAGTAATTTATGGTAATTATTTCTGGATGATAAGAGTTTTGCAGTAACATTTCTAGTGTACATTTGTACATTGCATTACTGATGTTTTCTTTCCTGAGAAATTGGGCCGGGTGTCAGGTGGTCTGAAATGTTCTATTTACTCTTCACGCAAGTGCAGTACAATGAGTGAGTTTGGTGTTCATCAATCCTTTCTCTAGATCAAATGAGTTCAAATGTGCCTAATCAAAACAGAAACCAAATGTGCCTAATGGTTGAAGTAGGGGACCAGTCCGTTACCTGTGATGACATGACCACAAGAGAATGAATCCCTACAGAATCAGATGTGATCTACAAGTAGACATACAATATATGTTGTACATTTCAACATTTAGAACATGGACATCTTACAGGTGAACTATGCAAAAAATATCCACACATGACACGATTGTCTGTGTAGTATATGACTATGCCAAATGTTTAATGTTTAAAGTACCACCTGATTTTGTCATCTGTTCAGATGATGGCTGCCTTGTGTGCGAGTTCATCCAATTTGCAGACATA
Organism: Oplegnathus fasciatus; assembly: GCA_003416845.1. Taxonomy (NCBI): domain Eukaryota; kingdom Metazoa; phylum Chordata; class Actinopteri; order Centrarchiformes; family Oplegnathidae; genus Oplegnathus; species Oplegnathus fasciatus. Next base: position 404,468 of record NTHP01000008.1, read on the forward strand.
AAAAAATGCTCAGATTTCATGTTTTCATATTTTCTGGTCCAAACAAATGCCTGCCAGGAGCAAATGGCAGAGTGAAATCCACTCTTCTGCTTGCTTTGTTTAAACAAAATACTTCCATGGTTTGCTTTGAGAATCTCTTGGCTTTTGTGTCGCGCCAGGAAGATTTCCAGGTATTTTACTTGGTATTGAAAAGGGGAAATTACCAGATCATCAATATCTTCTTTGGCCTCCATTCATGCATGAAACAGACTCAAACCTTCCAGCAAATTTCTGGATGAAGCTGCTTAAACGACTCACAGTATGTCCAAATTGATGTAAGAAACAGATATGTATTTTAGTCCAGTGTTTATGCCACTGTACAATACTGATGGACTAACTAAGCAATGGCAGTTTAAAACCATGGTCACTGTGGTTTAATGGTTTAATCTGGTTTAATATGTTCATGCTTATATTTTGCTCAAATTTTGTGAAGATTTGCAAATCTGTACATTTTTGGAATAACTCCCTTAGCAATAATCATTGGTTTTACCCCTAAAACACACCATATTATACATTTATCAAAAGTTGAACTAATGTGAATGGAAATGCCCGTTACATTATTTTGCCCTACACCTTAACATTTTGGTCATATCCTTATGTCATTACATATCCATATGTAACAGGATATGAACATCAGTGCTTAGCTCAACAATTGATAGAGATGTTTGTAAAATTATTACAAAAGACACTAATAGTTAGCCTAATTGATTAAAATCTATTACAGTATAATTACCTTATATTGCACAGCAGGCAGGCTATGTTAAATGTAAATATGGACAATAATACTGAAGCAGAAAAACTTTTAGTCAGTAGTTTATGACTCCATCTTGTGGTAAATCAGTGTCAATACAGATAACCCTATTTAGAAGGGTGTACTACAGTATATGTGCAAATAAAAAGTATTATCTACACAGCCCTGTAAAACCTTTGAGACAGTATAACTTTGTTTATATCAAGGAACAGTTAGACAGCAAGCAACACCTGCAAAATTGGAGGTAAACAGAAGAATGGCATTGGATATAAAACCAAAAAATAACAAAGAAATAAAGAAAAATACATAAACAAAAAGTAAAAATTTAGCATGGTATTAAAAGGGGTGATTAGGGAACTTTATTACAGAGCTGTTGCTTGAAAAGTCACTTCAGTTTTCACGTCTCAGGACCATTTCCTGCTCTGCTTCTTCAGGAACTGATCAAATTAAAAACAGGCGCATACAGGAAGTACAGACATTTCAACTTCAAATTAAAAACATAACAGTCACTTACAAGAAATGCAAAAATATTACTAGAGCGCAAGCAGCAATAAAAAAAAAAAATCAAAACAGCCAATAAATAATAATAATAGCGCCAATTTTGTATCTTAGCATTTTGAATGCCATTATTGTAAAATTAAGGGAACATATTCGCTACTTTGAAATGAGTAACCGCCGGAAGCCATTATTCTAGCTACACTGATCTGATCGCCATCGGCCGACGCCTTCTAAGTGGGAGCTCGGTAAGTGAAGACTCTACTGTTCATTTATGATTAAATGAAATTGTTTTTCTAGTTTTATCTGGACCTCAGTCTTTCTGCTCTCTTCTGAGGCAACGATTCTTATTTCAAAAGTTCAACTTCTCAACGAACGACAGAAACATGTCGGTCTAAGTTTCATGTGAAATGTCGGTGAATGTGGCGAGAAGGAAGTTATTATTTTCGTGCGCTGAGAGCACGTACACACTCTCCAAGACGAACACAGCTAACGTGAGATAGCCTACATGTTGTGTTTCTATGGTTATATTGAGCCAGTTTGTGACAACAGCTAAAAACAAAGGTCGGCACAGTAAAAGGTAGGCTGCTGTTACTGTAACTTAAGCAGCACAGGTCACCAAACTTTTTCTAAACCGCACATACGCCTGTTGAAGCCAGATGTCTATGATTAAAACAACTGTTGTACTCCAGGGTGTACTTTTTCCAATGCTGCTGGCTGTCAGTGGTGGAAGAAGTACTCAGATCTTTTACTTGAGTAAAATTAGCAGTATCACAATGTAGAAATACTCTTACTACATGTAAAACTCTTGCATTTACAACTTTACTTACTAAAAACTAAAAAATTAGCATCAAAATGCAGTTTTACAAAAGTAAAAATACTCAGCATGCAGAATGGCCTACTTCAGAATAATGTATATTATATTATTGTATGATAATTATGGTATGGTATTATTATTGGTAAATGGGGAGCTATTTATAATTACGTTATATACTGCTGGGTAGCTTATAATAATACATCATAATTTATTTGTTGATTATATTTTGTATTATTAATCTGAATCTGCAAATCAACTAGTAACTAAAGGTATGTAATAAATGGAGTGGAGTGGAGTAAAGTACAAATACCTTACCAAAATTGTACACCACTGCTGACTGTTGGATGCTTTTATTTGTCATGGAAGTCTTATGACAGGACCTCCTTTTTAAGAAAAAGAATTGGACCTATCATTCAGAGCCATGATACACATGTAATACATAAGAAAACAAGACAAAATTGTGATTTTTTAATTTTTTAATAAATTACTAACTGTACCTAGAAGTCCCCATAAAAGTAGCTATTATGTTCATTTCATGTAGTCCAATGTTTATATATTTGATATTATGCCAGTATCAGCTCTTATCTGCCTGATTGATATTTTAAAAAGTAAGCCATTATTAGCTCATATCTGTCAGATTTAATTATTTACATTAGTCACCCTTGACAGGTACTGTATGTTGAGTCCAAGTTCTGCTGCTTCTCTGCACTGCACAAATACATGCCGGCCCATTCTTGGCCCAGAGTCAAACTCCTGGCCTGCATTTACAGCTAAGCAGCCCTGGCCTGGGTCCATCCTTGAATGAGAAACCAATGGTGTCTTGTCAGTGCAAATGTCCTTTCTCCTTTCCTCTGCAAAATAAAAAGAAAGTGCAGAAAAGACATTGTATAAAATCTATTCACTTCATACAAAGAAGGGTGCCACTCCTGTACACTTCTACACCATAGAGGAGTTCACGACACATCTATATTGGATTACAGTGTAGTCATGAGATTTGTATGTTGAACGTAGGGCTGCAACCAGTGATATTTTTCATTATTGATGAATCCGCAGATTATTTTCTGGATTCATCAGTTCATCTTTTTATCTATAAACTGTCAGAAAATTGTGAAAAATGGCCATTATAATTTCCCAAAGTTCAAGGTGAGATCTTCAAATTTCTTGTTTTGTCAAAGAAAATTTTCAAATCAGTTGAATGAAAATGTGCAGAAAATGTTGGGAACAGATGACTCCACTGTACTGACTCCCTTTTTTTCATTGTAGTTAACAGGAAAAAAAGGGAAGTTGTTAGAGAGACTGAGAGGCGTGACTGAATAGTGTGAATGGAACTTCAAGTCATAGCATGCATATGGTTTCTCAAATGCTCTGCACATGTAGTGTCTAGGACTGGGACATTTTCCTGAGAAGCAGCCGGCGTTTCCCTTAAGGAATGCTTGGCTGTCTGTATTCTGTGGCCGGCTTCAGGTTGAGTCCCTTTTCACTGTCCTTACTAAAGGCTTTGGAATTTCATTAATCTGTGTGGGTGTACAGCAGAAGTCGGCTCAATATAGCCACAGACTGTATGTGGAGTTTAGCTCAGGATTTCTCTGCAAAACTAGATTACAATGGATTGTACCACTTCATATTTAAGATTTAAGGTTATTGTGTCTGTACTCTGTAACAAGTTTATTAGGTTCACCTGTACAAACCCATGTAATCCAGTGCAGCAGCCCGCAATAACTCTCACATCTGTGAAGTTTATAGTGTTCAGCTTGACACTGTCAGAGAGGTGTAGGCTCAGCTTGATTGTGAATTTGAAGGCAGTAGTTAGTGGTTGTATTGTATTGGATTGCATTTAGAACTAAAACAATGAATCAATCAATTGATTACTTGATTGACAGAAAGTAATCTGCAATTATTTTGATAATCAATAAAGTGTCTAATTATTTTTTTTCTTGCAAGTTTCTACTTTCCTCTGCTTTATGTCATTTTAAATTGAATATCTTTGAGTTTTTGACTGTCAGTCAGACAAAACAAGCGATTTGTAGACATAACTTTGGGCTTTAGGGAATTGTGATGGGCATTTTTTTACTATTTTCTTACATTTTATAGACCAAACCAGAGCTGCAACTAATGCCTATTTCTGTTGTGAGTTAATCTACCTATTATTTTCTCAATTAATCGCTTAGGGTAGTTGTTTAGTCTTTACTTTACAATGCCAGCAAATAGCAAATAATGCTCATCACAGTTTCCTACAGCAAGGTGACGTTTTAAAAATATTTTTTTTTGTCCGACCAACAGTCCAAAACCCAAAGATATTCAGCTTGCTATTATACAAGACCAAGAAAACCAGAAAATATTCACCTTTGAGTAGTTTAAACCAGTGAATTTTTGCTTGATAAATGACTTAAATGATTAATCGATTATTAGAATAGTTTCAGATTAATTTTCTGTCAATCGACTAATCGTTTCAGATCTAGACCAAACGATGAATTGAGAAAATAATCCATCACTGCTGGTAGAAATATGCAATATGGCATTTTCAGACTTTTTTCCCAGAAATTTTAAAAGTTTTGAGTCAGTCAGTGGCTAATAGAGTAGTATGTTTTTCTAACATATTGTTGCCATGACAGTAAACAGTTTCCTTTACACTAAGGAGGCAGTAAGCAACTTGCATTTAGCTTTTTGTTCATGGTTCTTGGTGGAGCCTCACAAGTGGTATTCTGAATTTCCTGTGTTCGGCAGTTTTTATATGAGTAAGTTGTTTGGCTGCTGAAAAGACAAGCAAGTGAGATTATTTCAAATAGATACAGGAGACACCTCACATTTCAAGTGACAGCTCATACTGTAAGATGCTCAAAATATCAGATTGTCACAATTTGACAGACAGAAGTTTGCTATACAAAGAAAACTCTGTATTGTTGTTGATGTTAACATATAGTGGAGGGTGTGCGGGCATTTGACATGACATGTGACACACTCATATACATTTGCTGGCTATAGGGCACATGCTCTTTAAGATAACAGAGCACATGAAAGGTCACAGAACTCTTTACATTTACGTTTAGTAATGTCTGCAGAAGGTCAGAAACCCACCCCANNCATCCATGAATTCTTCTTAGAGTAAAACTTGAATATATCTTGGTAGGCGTAGGCCACAGAGAGCGTATGTTCTGCTTTTGCCAGTCCATAGTTCACAGTTGATCATCAAAAGCATAACCAAACATGTTATCCTTTAATCTAGTTAGAGGGAAGATCAAGTAAGCCAGCCCTGTTGGAGGGAGCGGAGGGAGGGGGGAATATGGGGAAGTGGAGATGCATTTCCCATAAGTCATTGTCAGCCAGCTCCTCCCCCTGGTTGGCTGAGAGCCAGAGCAGAGAGCAGCGCTGAGAGCAGCGCCTGAGCCGAGACGTTACTGAGAATCAGAGCATGAACGACGAGGCAGACAAACACAGAACCTAGTTGTACTAATGTAGATGACAGGTTATTCAGAGCGGACACACGGGAGAGAGATAGCAGCTCAGACTGGCATCCGTCGGTATGTCTACACGCCTCTCGGCCTCACACATACACAGAGTTGTTTTTGTGGTTGTGTTTATTGCAGTGGGGTTTTCTCTATTTCCTTTCCAAGTAAATTCATTGGGGTGTGGTGTTGCGCTGTGCTTTCAGCACCGGTGCAGCGTCTTAAGAAGGAAGTGACAGTTGAATTGCTTTGTTCTAGATAATCTTGCAGTGCATGAAGTCGGCACACAAGGTAATGACGTTACTAAACTTGAACGGCTTTCATTGAAATTTTTCTAAGTTTGATATCAGTTTTTCTGTAGTATTACTTATGTTAGTACTGTGTTAGTATTGTTGTTCTTAAGGGCAAGAATAATGCAAAAATTACTGTGAAAAGTTTTTTGACACCTATGTGATTGTTTTAATCAAGATCTCAGGATTAATCCTAGTATGACCTCTATTAAGAATATCTATATGTTTATGTGCAAAGAGTCAAAAGCTGAGTGACAGGGAGAAGCTTTAGTTAAGTGTAATGGACACACTGATGCAACGTGCTGCAACTGTCGTCCCAGTTTGTGCCTTTCAAGCTGCATTTAATGCATTTGACCCGTGCTGAGATGAAAGGAGTATGTCTGAGTGCGCTGATTATGACAGTCATACATGTTTTGACGATTATAACCTCCAAGCCATCAGCAATCAATCATAGAAATCTTTATTGGAAATTCAGCCTGGCCGTGCCTAATGTGCTGTAGTTTACTTCCTCTGACTGAAATGTTGTACTCGCGTTTAACGACACAGTTGCAACTGTCAAAACAAGCCCAGGGTTGAGTTTCCTGTCTCATCTGCCCACCGCAAACTTTCAAAGTTTCAGTTTGTTTCTGATCAAGTGATCATCATGATCCTGAACATACTTGACAAAGTCAAATGAGTTAAACTTAAACAAGCTGTGAAGAAGCAGACTAATATGTACTTAACCATAGTACAAAGCCTGCCACTGTTGCATTGACGTATGCGTGCATACTTCTGTTGATGCAAGTAAACATCTCACCTTAAGGTGAGTCAAGTATAAGAGCTCTTCTGCTTCCCTTGATTACAACTGTTGATGGTGGAAATGACAACATTTGGTATTAACCAAATGTCACTTAAAATAAACAAACAAAACCTTAAGAACTAAAGTAAGACTCGAATGAAAAGAACAACAACAAATAAATAAAAGTTAGTAAAACTTTAAACAATAAGACACACATTTGGTTGTCACTGTCCAGTTTTTCCTCTTTTTAGGCACCATTGTTAGCACATTAGCAGATACTTGAGTAAAGAGTCCTTTGTTACATTATGGGGAAGCAGTTTTCGCAACATTAATAAAGGTCAGTCACTAGTGATGATAGGCAGCAGCCATGTGATTTACTGTATAGACATGATGCTGTAACATTGTGTTGGATCACAGAGGTGACATGTTCAACTAAAAAAAAAGTTGTTTTAGTTATTTTTAAGCAAAAATGCCACACATTTGCTGGTTCTAGCTTCTCAAATGTAAAGATTTAATGATTTTCTTTGCCATATATGATAGTCAACTGCATATCTTTGGGTCTGGACTGTTGGCCAGACAAAACCTGACATTTGAAGATTTTTTTATAGAAAAAACTAGAAAACAACAATTAATTGCAACCTCATTAGTTTCAGCCCTATTATGAACTTCTTTTCATCCTGGAAAGTCTCTGACTGAAATGCAGCCAGCATCAGAATAGAGCCACATAGAGGTTCAGGCGCACATGATCGGTTATTATTACAAATGTTACTTATTAGACATTAATGTTGTCATTTGTACAACTGTAGAGAAAGCACTTAACTCATCAGTTGCTTATGATGTTCTCTCTTTCCAGATCCAGCCGATGAAATGGCGGTGAGGCAAAGGATTTTCAACTCAACATCACCATTCTCTGGGTCACCCCAGGCTGAGCTGAAGGGGTCATGCCCATCCTGCTCAGCTGCGGACCAGGAGACGGAGGAGGAGGAAGAGGAGGGAAAGGACAACAAAATGGGCTACATAGACTGTTTAAGCCCATTGATAAATAAACTCCTGACACAGGGGACTGCAGAGCAAGTGGGAGAAATGCCACTGAAGACCTCAAGTTTCATTGCCCAAGCTGAATGTAATTACACCTTTTTGATTGTTTTTAATAATAAATCCAATAACTGTGCATGGACAGAGAATTTAACACTAGCACTGTGCTGTCTTCAGGTGAAACCCAGGACTCCCAAGAATTTAGTCCATCCTGTTTTGAACGTTCCTTTGTTCCCACCCCTAACTGCTTCATCAGCAGGTATGACATTATCTCGACAACACTGCTTCTGCATTTGACTGAACTGAACTGTTTAATATCATGCCAAGAATTTACATCATTGCCATACTTCTGCTTCAGTCTTTCCTCAGAGCACAACAATGTGGCGTGCCCAACCACAGCCTCCATCCAGGAGCCGAGCGGGCCATCAGCACAGCTCACCCCAAGAAAGAAGACCAGGAAGAGGCAGAAACGCAAGGGGAAGAAAAAACTGGAAAAGAAGAAGGAGAGGCAGCGGCACAGGCATCGAATGCCTTCTGGAGTCCCCGAACAGGAGAGTGGAAGGTCTCTGGTCCAGATCCTGGTAAGAACTCTGGTTATTCCTCACATCTCACTGAGTCTTGCACATGAACTGAGCGTGCTTGCAGTGTTTTCGTTGTGAATCATCTTCAAGGATAAATTGACACACTCTTTGGCAGTCGGAGGCTCGATCTCTAGACATTCTTGTGCAAACATTAGCTTTCCTGTGCTATGGAAGTGAATCACTGTATTTGGACAAAGCTGCCTCTCATGGCCTTGAACGTTCAGCCCCTGAGCAAACTCACCTGAGAATGTAACCATCATGTAGTCTGATCAACCATGCTTTCTGTTTGTCTCCTGTAGGAGGAGTCGAGAAGCGACCTCAGTACTTCGTGCTGTAGCAGCATTGAAAGCTCGGAAGAGCAGGACAGAGGGCTTTCTCTCTACAGCCGACAGGTCTACAACACAGGCTCCAGCTGCTCTCCTCTGAACTGGAGGGATCCGGTCTGCGACCCCCTCTCCAGTGTCCATTCCTACGGGCAGGACAGAGACTCGGACTCCCTCAGCAGTCTGGGAGACTACTCCCTGGCCCTCGCTGGCCTCAGGGGCAGCGTCAGTCAGGGGGACCCATGCTATGCAGGGCCGTTTTTCAAAGATGTGGAGTGGGATGCAAGAGAAGAGGAAGATGAGCTCTCAGCAGCTGATTCTGTCAGCAATGAAGGAATAATCTTTTACAATGAAGTATGTTCTACTTTATGTCTGTCTACTTCCTGTCTTGGTTTAAAATGTGGTTCATCCAAACTAACTTGTTTCTCTCTTGCTCAATCAGAAAATCCAGCCTGTGGACTCTGAATACAAGGAAGGGAGTGAGTATGTCCTCTCACAGTTCATCAAGGAAGGCTCCTATGGTGAAGTACACAGTGCTCAAGATGTCAACACAGGCTTCAGATTTGCTGTCAAAAAGGTAATGCAGAGCATATCACCCTCTTAGTTTTTTTTCCCGCTGCCTGGTTTTAAAGTGTGCTCTGATTGCTCACTCTTTCGTTCCATCCTCTCCTCACAGATCCCCCTGAAGAGGTTCAGCAGTGAGGAGGTGGGTGCGTGGAGTGCCCTCAGATCTCCTCGTGTGGTGGAACTCTTTGGAGTGGTCAAAGAGGGGCCTAATGTTGTCCTTTTCATGGACCACAAATCTGGTAAACAAGCGTCACTTCTGCCTTTCACACACACACACACACACACACACACACACACACACACACACACACACACAGCACATTCTGTCAGCATTCACTGCTGCTGTGGAGATTGAGGGTGAGGTTGGAAATTGTTGGGTGAGATGTGATGGATTAAGTGCAAACGCATGCACAGTAGGTGCAACATGAAGGTAATGAAGATTGCAGAAATACGGATGTGCTTGGTGTCGAGATGTGGAAGTGGGTGGTTCTGGATGCCAGAAATGACTGTTGAGCTTCCTTTAAGTGTTATGGTCCAAATTACACCAAACATCTGTGATGGGAGATGCCTGCTTGATAAACACAATGACATATCTCACACTTTTCCTTTGTCATCAAATTCCAGGCCATAATAGAAGGAATAGTTGAATAAGATACGGTGTATTAGTAAATATTAGACATAGTCTTTATCCTGGTCTGGCCTTATCTGTTATTCCAGGCTCCCTGGGCCAGCTGATAGCGGAGCGTGGCCGGCTGCCAGAGGACCTAAGTCTCCACTACCACTCGCAAGTCTTGACAGCGCTGGAGTACTTAGTGAAGAAAAAAGTGGTGCATCTAGATATCAAAGGTATGTTATACAAAGGAATATTTTGCCAATTTCTTTTTCACATATTTACAACAGTTAATGATCAAGTCTCATCAGAGTTATACTAAAAAAGTCAAAACATGTGTGGTGATGCCACGAAGAAAATTGATTTGATCTCTTGAATGTGTGTCTGTCCTTTAGCCACAAAATTACTAAGTAAGTAATAACTTAACTAAACCAATGACTAAACCTCGTAACTAAAATCTCTCAAACAGTTTTATAAAGACATACAGACATAAAAAAAACCTTGTACCTGTCCTGAACCAACTCTGTTTAACCTCAAATTAACCGTCATCATTAGTTGATTCAAGATAGTTATATTAAGAGGTTAAGAGAAAGGCCACAAAAGAAAAGGAAAAAGCAGATTTTGTAGGTGAAAACTAAATGTTTATCTCTTTATTGTCTACAATTTAAGAATGGATTGTAACATTCATGTATCCTCCTAGAGATTGCCACTTGATGATCTCTAAATGTTGTTTTTATACAGTCCACTGCCTCTAGAGTGATGAATTATCCTTAATATGAATGTTAATGTTAAGATAAAAAAAGTAACAACAGTGATTACACCAAAACACAGATATCAGATATTGGCATCGGCCCATAAACACTTTCAAGATTAATTTTAGCAGCAGTAATTGTATTGATCTGAGTGGCAGTAATAAAAGTAAAACTAAATGTGTCAGCTTGACTTTTACTTGTGGTACCTAGTGGAAAACAGAAACATACAGAGAGAGTAAGTCAGATTTCTAATTAGTTCTCATCAGAGATTTTGTGTCTTTGTGCAGCTGTTGTGTGGAACACAAGTGTCACAGATACAGACTAGATTTTGATCCTCGGCACCTGTGTTGTGAAACCAGACTACAGACCACAGAGAAGACGACGGGCTGGGAATTTCCCACAGTGTGACTCACCGCTGCTCTTTAGAAACGGCGCATGTGCACAGAATCAGGAGAGCAAGCAAGAAGAGGGAGAGCGAAACAGAGAGGGGGGGATGGGACGAGTAGCAGGAAGTAGTTAGCGAGAGAAGTAAGAGAGAATGAGAACGAAGACAGAAAGAAGGCAGAAGATGAAAATGACGTAGAAAGAAGTATTAAAAAGAAGGAAAGAGAAAAACAGAAAGGGAACTAAGTTAGAGGAAGAACAAAAAAACGGACTTGAGCTGGAGGACAGACAAACAGCATGATTGTGCTGTTGCAGCTCAGGCGCCACCTGGTGTCTGTCAGGAAAAGCAAGGCAGTAACGCCAAATCTCTTTATCTGCTGCCTGTTTGTTACTAGACGCCACATTCATTCCACATTAAAGTGTTTTCTACAGCAGCTGTCCCTCAGTGACTTCATATTCCCCTCTTATTTTGCTCCTTTGTCTGTAGGCTGTTTTCTGTCTGTGCAGCTGCCCTGTTTCTAATTATGTCATCTATAAACTACACACCACCAGTCATGGAAATCAGCCAAGTGCCATCGAGTTCACTGAGCAGTGTCAAGATTAATGCAGTGGATTATTGACTCTGCTTGTTTCCCACAGCTGACAATGTGTTGCTGTCGGAGGACGGTAGAGACACCTTCCTGTGTGACTTTGGACACGCAGAGAGACTGGACAATCAGGGACAGAGCCTGAGTGGGTCCAAAGGTAAATACTGTGTAACTTGAGTGATTCAGTTAAGAAGATGGGTAATTTATCCACTTCCATGTCTTAATTCACTGTTTTCCCAATGTAATTCAATGCAGATCTGAAGGGCTCAGAGACCCACATGGCCCCTGAGATTGTAAAAGGGGAACCCCGCGGAGCCAAAGCAGATGTGTGGAGCAGCTGCTGTATGCTACTGCACATGCTCAATGGGTGTCAACCTTGGGCACGATACTACACCTGTAGGCTTTACCTGAAGGTATACTTCACAGCGACACCTCACCCAGCAGTTTCACAGCAGATGTTCGGTCTGCTCCTCACAGTTCTCACATCAGACTTTGACCGAGTCCCTTTTTGTGATGGTTACAGATTGCTAACGAGCCTCCGCCTCTGAGAGAGATCCCACCTGACTGTAGCCCTCTCACTGCTGAAGTTATCAAGGTGGGACTTCAGAAGGATCCAGCCAAGAGAGCATCGGCATCTGACCTCAAAGAAAAAACTGCCAGAGCTCTGAAAGAAGGTAACTTCATCTTCACTGCAATTTTTTGTAGCGCTCGTGTCAATGGAAGCGAAGCATCCTGGGACGTAAGTTTGGTTTCAGAAGTTTGCATCTTTACTATAAAGAGAACTGTGCTTTACTGTCTTCTCTTAGATGATGTTGAATTCCAGCATCTTCTTTCAGCAATATTAATGTAAACAGTGCCCCAACAACCTTCACCAGTAAGCTAGGGCAGCCTGTATGTAGCCTGAGAGGCAAAACTGAGGGTTAAACTAAAAGTTTAAGAAAAACTGAAGTAAGAAATCGTCATCTACAGTTTGGAAAGACTTAATGTAATAAGTATTAATTAGTAATTAATAACTTAATGTATTGTGTTCGTGTGGTCGCAGTGGGAGGACTCACCAGCCCAGTGACGGGACCCTACACAGAGCCCCTGTATATTGCCGACAAACCTCCTGACTCCCTGCAGCTTATCAACAGCAGCGTTGACTATGAGGACGCGGAGGAACATCAAGAGTCCGTCGAGGAAGTGATCACAGCAGGGAGGAAGGCGAAGGAACTGGATGATGACGATGAAGAGAAGGAGGCTGACTCTAATGAGTCAAAGCGAGGCTCGCCTTTCTATCCACAAACGCTGATCACTGAGTCAAACCACAAGAGCGGCAAGATCACTGATTTTGAGCTGCGTAAACTGGAGCGAGGTGCGGTTTCTCTCAGTGTTCTGCTCATTTTCTTGTGTTAAACATTTCAACTGTACTCACTGTTTTCCTGCTTGTTTGCTAGATTTCTACCTGAGCAGTCTGTCCCAGCTTCACTCTGCTGAGATGCAGGAGCAGCTCTTGTCTTGCCTCAGCAGTGAGCCTTATTCCAACTGGGAACCATCGGACAAAAAGGTAGAGTACATCTCTGACTTATCAATCAAGGCCCAAGTCAATTGGTGTTGATCCATTTTGGCTAAAGTATTAACAGTCCTACTGTCTGGCTTGTGTTCCTCCTTTTTGACCCATTATTCCAGGACTCTGGCCGCTGGTCCCTGAGCCCAGGAGACGACTTCAGCTCTGGTGTCTTCTCCTACAACAGCCAGCCAGATGTGCAGGTTTTCAGTGTGGATTTGCTGGGTCAAACACAGCTACCACCACCCTGCTGTTTTGAAGGTGAGATAAAACATGAACATATCTCTTCTTGTCCTATTTCATGCAGTACCAAACTGTAACATGTGATATCATTTGTCCTTACGCCCCATGTGTATCTCTCTGCTATGTGATTGGCTCAGGGGTGGATGTCTGCATCAGAGACTTCAACAGGAGAAGCATCCGCATCAGAGAGACGCGCCGGGTGAAGGTGGGCCACATCGCCACTGGAATCAGTGATCAGGTGAGGGCTAGCAGCCTCACGCTCGTGTGTCAAGGCAGCTATTCATGTTTGTCTGTTTCACTGTTTGTAAAGAGCAAGATTACACTTTGTTTAATGCTTACGTGTGTCTCCTTTTTAGATCTCTGAGAGGGTTTTCACCTTGGAGACCCAGCAGGGCCAGCAGGTTGCTCACGATGAGGAGGTGCAGGAGTCCGGTCTGGAGCTCTGCTGTGTTCCTGCTCCAGACTTCAGCTCTGCCTGGAGGTGGAGGATCAGAGACGGAGTGCTGGAGACGAGATAGAGCCCACAGCTCTCTCGTTTAATCGGCCACAGTGTCATCTTCACCGTTGTACACGTGGCCTTCTGTTTAATTGTCTCAATGTGTGAGGACCATGCCTTCATCAAAACATAAATCTACCAGAGCCGCCTTTTTAGCAAACATGTCTCGTGTTTTGAATGACATCATGGGCGGCTGTTGTGTAGCTTTTTGTCTGTTAAGTGCTCATTACTCTGTCAAAGCACTGAGCTTTCTTGACCACTGTGATGTTTACATGTTGCACCTTTTCTTATTGCATGTTTACATTGAGTCATTAAACAGAATGTGAAACTATGCGTGTGTGATACATTATTGATCTCACCTACTCACAATCAAATCTGTAATACCATATTGATTAATTAGTTTACAATTCCACACAGTGACTATGAACATTTCTGCTACATTCTTGTTACTTTATCTGGGATTTATTTTGTCCCCCAATAACATGATATGAAGTTAGACTTAATTGCCATTTTTAGGTTATAAATGCTGTTTGAGCACTATTTCAGTCTGTTTACTCTGTGAGCAATATCCTAAAAATAAATAATAATAATAATAATAATAATAAACATAAAAAGTAAAAAGCAGTCACTTAGTTATCAGGTTTATCCTGTTTGTGCCTCACTGACGACAGGGCCCAAAGGATGGAGATGTCAGTCAGGTGGTCTGTCTATACGTCTGCCCAAAACTTAAGTCCAGAGCAAGACAACTACTGGCCAGATTGTACTT
>NTHP01000008.1:419002-452284 GCA_003416845.1 Oplegnathus fasciatus
TGAAAGTACTGCAATTCCTGGATTTCCATGACATCTGCAGCGGACATTCATGCCGTAGAGAGGTTGACTCTCAGTGGTTTTGGGTACCTCCTGACCTTTCCTCTAGCACTGTCCTCAGGCCATATTTACTACTTGTGCACCGGTAATATCAAAATCTAACAAACACATTACCATTACATTTACTAAGCATATTTCTGCTCCCCATAGTATGAACCCTGTCCACTTTGGAGTCTCAAAAGACTTTGCCCCTGTGCTTCCTGCACACTAAAATATCAACTTTGCACAAAAGAAAATTCAGTATTTTATAATCTAACTGCCAGACTGTCATGTAATTTGCTGAGCACAAAATCGCCTAATTTACATGCTATCCTTAAAGGTGTAGTCTACGATTCTGGAGAAAGCTTGTTGATATTTGAACTCATCAACCAAACAAATACACCCCTCTCTTCANNCACAAGTTGTGACATATCATACCGAAGTATTTAGTGGCTAAAGCGTTGGTATTTGACAATCTGTGTTGGTGGATCTACCAGAGCCACTTTCTTGGTTTCCCATTTACAGAGCAAGGGCTGTGTATAAACACGGGACTTCTTTTTCAGCGCACACACAGAACGGAAAGCTAGCGGACCATGAGGAGATATTCTCTGAATTTTACAAAAAGTGTATTGGATTGGAATCGTAGACTACACCTTTTTTAAAATATATTTCTATAGTTTTTCCTCCAATACTGTTAATGCAGTTAAACAAGACTAAGAGTCTACAGCCATTGCCATGGAGCCTACTTTCTCCATTCCCAATATGTAATTTCCTTGAGCCAGTGTTGGTATGTATGCTGAGAGGAAGGTGGACATTCCGCTGTAATGTCAGTCAGTTCCAAAGAAGGGAATGTTTACTTATTTATCAACTTCACTAACAACATATATGTTTTGATTATGCCTCTTGTCAAACTACAATTGAGTACCATTTAGAAGGCAGCAAACCAGTTGATCTGTTTTTCACTCTCCAGGAAAATGGAGGAGGGCAAGTGTTTTGTGTACTGGGAAGTTTTTTTTCCTACTAATTATCTGCAGAGGACCTTAAGTGATAAACCTAATGAAATTGTTTTTGTTTCTCCTTTTTGTGGCTGGTCTGAATACATTTTTTTAAATCTGAAAAATCAACGCCTGCATGCTGGTCCATTCTTCCCACTCACACTACTAACCATCCTCAAGTACAACAGCCATGGTAGCAGCTCTGTGAAGCTGTACTCTGACATACTGATGCTAAGGTATAATGTTAACCATGTTCACCATCTTAGTGTAGAGTGTTAGCATGCTGACATAGGCAAATTAGCACTAAATACAAAGTACAGCTGAGGCTGATTGAAATGTCATTTGTTTTGCAAATAATTAGCAGAAAACCAAAGAAGGCAGAGGATCACCAGAATGATTACAAATCATCCTGAGGGAGTTATGATGTACCAAATATCATGGCAATCCATCCAATCGTTGTCAAGACATGTCACTTAAAACTAAAAATGTCAACCTCATTGTGGCGCTAGAGGAAAAGTCAGGGGACCAAAGTCATTAGGATTCATCTTCTCGGGACCATGAATATACAGATGGAGGACAAATTAGAAGAAAAACCTGAGTAAATGAGGGGGGAAATATGACAAATGCAGATGCTTCCATATAGGTGAGAAGCATTTTGCTGGCATGGTTTGGGTCCATTTGTCCCCTTAGGGGGAAGGATCAATGCTAATCAATACAAAGTTGTTCTGAGTGATCACCTTTATCCTATGATGAAACATTTCTATCCTGATGGGAGTGGCCTCTTCCAGGGCGACCATACCTGCATCCACAGGGCACGAGGGGNTGAGTATGAAAATGATGTGAATCATATACTGTGGCCTTCGCAGTCACCAGATCTCAACCCAATTGAACACCTATGGGAGATTTTGGACCTACGTATTAGACAGCGCTCTCCACCACCATCACAAAAACACCAAATGAGGGAATATCTTTTGGAAGAATGGTGTTCATCCCTCCAGTAGAGTTCCAGAGACTTGTGAATCAATGCCAAGGCACACTGAAGCTGTTCTGGCGGCACGTAGTGGCCCAACACCTTACTACACTTTACTACGGTTTTTACTTTAATTTGTCACCCGTCTGTATGTCAAATGTCATGGAAATCCATCATGTCGTTGTTGAGATATTTAAGTCTGGACCAAAGTGGTGGTCTGGCATTTGCCATCCCTAGAGCCATCTCTAGCATGGCTAAAAATCACGAGTATTTAGTGAATCTTGCAGCCTTTAGGAGTCTAGTCGGGGTACATGGTTTAATTATGTTTAAATTGGTAATAATGGTACCACTATAAGCCTGTTGAATATAATCCTCATCCCTACACTAATTATACATATCCACAGCCACAGTAAGAGTTAAAAGATTTATTTTCCATATTACAACATACAAGGTCACTGCAAAAAATTTTCAGGGAGACCGGAAACTAATTTCAGCTTTACAAATGTGATAGAAAAAGGTGAAAATTTGAGAATATCAAAGTGATTTCATAGTAAAAAAAACACCAAGGCACTGACAAACAAGAAAAATGTATAAAAAGCCATTTGTTATGTAGATAAGGTTGCAGTTTGAATTACTCACGTAAAAATACAGTACTTTGAATATGTGTGAAGTGAGGTAAGCATCTGTGAGAAACCCAGTGCTTTCTGTGTCTGCAGTGCAACATCTTCCATAAACCACAAGAAACACCAGTTCATGACATGTGGCTCCATTCATAACACAGACAATAATAATAAACGGGATTTTTCAAGTGGGAACCACATTAAGGTCACAATGCTGGTCAAAATGCCCAAAGGCAGCATATGATTAATGTTACACAAGACAGAAATTTAGATTCAGTTTACTGTTTACATGTTGCTGAGATCATGTGGCTTTTTAACTCTTCATGTTGAATGGTACTTAACATAACTTTGCACACCTGCTTCGGCACTTTAGTTATCCACTGAAATAAGGTTGAGCTGTGCATTCAAGGGGAGAAATTACTTGGGGTTGTTTGAGCCCAAATATTATTGGAGGTGTCATTCTCTTCACCTGTATCATCTTGGTAAATCTAATAATTGTTTGCAAAAATATCTCTTTTTAACTTGATGGGATGTGACTAACCTCCAACACGTTCATTGCCAGCAGACCAGATTCACACCAGTTAACGCTCACAAATACATATGATAATACATACATATACGTAAGATGGATTCTCCAGCATACAGACACCATGATGAAATGGATGGAGAGAAGGGGAAGATCAGAAAAGCAATCTGAGTGGAACAAAAATAAAACTACAATGCAGAGAGGAAACTAAACTTCAAACATTTTGAGCCCATATATCTTCTATGGCAGAAAACAGAATGCAGTGACTTGTACCAAGTAAAAAATAAATTACTTAAAATGCATTCCCTGTTCAAGTCTGACAAACTCTCCACCCCCCCCCCTCCATTTTGTGCATCTAATCATGCACTGCTCACTTTCTCAGTGGCATAGCGACCATGGGTACAACAGTGCGTTCAGTATAACTCCCAATCCTTGGAAATGAAAGGGAGGCAGAAACGAAGAGTGGCTCTTCGTGTCCGAATACAAGTTCTTCCAGTTCAACTTGTTCACTCTGCCATAACTTCTTTCCGTTTCCTTTCAGATGTTCTTTCATGTTCTTGTCCCCATTTCCTTCAGTCGTAGTTCCTCCCATCTTTCATCTGTCTGCTCTTCACAAACCCCTCACATCTTGCGAATGACGAGAACAGTGGTGAGAACACCAGCCAAGAAAACCCCCACGGTCTGCCATGTGGGTGTGCCAAAGTGGGAACGAATACCCTCCTGAACAACATCAAATGAACAGACACAAATATTAGCATGCGTCATACAAGTAATCGGGATCAGCACGATGAGTTTGAACTGCATTTGTTAGCTAGCTCCTTACCCAGCCACCTTGCTCCCTGATCCAGTTGATGACATGTTCCCGGAGGTAGTCCATGGTCCAGGTGATTATTGTTCTGATGATATCAGGAACTTGGGTCACAAGAGCCTGAGAAGGTGCGAATGGGAGATGCTTCAGACTTACAGTCCACAATACAGATATGTCTCACTTTGTTTTATTTTTATAATGAGGTGAGGTACAACACAGCTGCGTCACTCACTTTGATGACGAGTCGACAGGCAAAGTAGAATAGTGCAACCACTCTGCCCCAGTTGAACTTTCCATCTGAAAAGATCTCGATGGCAACTCTCATGAACATGTCTTTTGTGGGACTGAGTGAAGAGTTGTTTATCATCCTGATGGAAAAAACATTTAGCAATTAATGACAAGCTAATTATAGTTATTACTAGTAAAACTGTGTAATTCATAATTCCTCAGGCCTGGAATTTGAGGGATCTGACACACAGACAGGTAGCCCACCTTTGGAGCTCTACATTGCCATCCAGCTCATCTCCAATCTGCTGCAGGCACTGGGCAAGCTTCTTGTGGTTTGGGTCACACAGCTCTCCTCCACCCAGCTGTGCCCTGGTCACTGCAGTATTGCTGTCTCCATGCCGCCGAACCCGCTCGTAGATGAAACTACACGGGGAGACACAGACAGATAAGTATGATCTAACTCTTTGCCCAGTTCAGTAACAAGAAGCCCAGCTGTATAGTAAATACTCACTCTTTTAACAAAACAGCTCCTACTTCCAGTATCTGATCTTTACTATTTCCTGAAAGACAAAGGTCACAGTCAAATCATCCAAATGCTGATACACCTGTTTTACAACCACTTATCTCATCTTAGAAATACATGTGAAGATGTACTAGTACAACTGGAATAACTGGAATCTTTAGTCAGTTGACTAGCCACACTTAAAATAACGGATTAAAAAAACGTATATTTTGTTGATTATTTGTCCATAAATGTCTATTTATTCCTGTCCTTTACTCTTTATATCCGTTATGTTTGTATGTAAAATTACCGTGTGAGAGACATTAAAGTACACAAAGGCAGCACAAAATGCCTACAGTCTGTTAGTTGTTGGCTAACAGTTAACAGTTAAGTTAATTAGGCTAAGTTAATTTGCCGAAGTTGGTCAACGTTGTGGCTAATAACATTGGACGTCTGTTTATCTTGGACTTCGATATTTTCCGGGGTGAAACGATGTAGTTAGTCTCTGGATACCTAAGTTTCGGTTTTGTTTATACGTATTTGCTAACTCACTCTCGCTCAGCTATCTAGGCAGCTAACCAAGCTAACTAACGCTATCTGTAAAAACGCAGGCTAGCTAGCTAACGTAAGGCTAACGTTCAGGGTTAGCTATCTTGCTAACCTCAGTTCAGCTAATGTTACTGCTAGCAGGAAAACAAGCCACAACCACAAAACAAGAGCTAATTGTTAAAGTGTCAGATTATCTGTGTCTACCACGCAGTTGGCGACACTGTCACAGTCAATTTAATTGTATAATATTGCTGATGCTAGGCAGTACCTTGATCGCCTCCTCCCGGGTGTGATGCCATCTTGTTGTCTGTGTAGTTCGTTAGGACTTCCGTACACTCATGTGACAAAATTTTATTTGTTTGCGTCAACTGCAACCGAGGGCGGCTGCAGATGTGCTAATCTTCATCACGGTTGATGGGACTGATGTGCTGACGTGATATCATAAGGTTGTTATGTGAGGATGAGATCATCCGCTGTTGACTGTGTTTTATAGATCTATTCACTATTGGGAGAGCTCGGACTGTA
Organism: Oplegnathus fasciatus; assembly: GCA_003416845.1. Lineage (NCBI taxonomy): Eukaryota > Metazoa > Chordata > Actinopteri > Centrarchiformes > Oplegnathidae > Oplegnathus > Oplegnathus fasciatus. The sequence goes on from NTHP01000008.1 coordinate 424,762, forward strand.
AATAAACATGAACAATTTAAAGGCTGTGTTTAGACTATTTGGGTATAAGTTAGTAAATTTAATGAAACAATAAAAAAACATATGTGTGTTTATTTTTTTTTGAGCCTCGCCTTTTTAGAGACGTCATTTCCTGTGTCTCGCAGTCTTCCGTCCGTCGCGCGCATTCTCAGGCCTCTTTACGACTCGGCTGGCAAAGATGGCGGATGCACAAGTACGTTAAGGAAAACGGCGTGGTGACTTTAAATCGATATTTTCACATTTTAGTGAGAACATTTATCAGGGTATATTAAGTATGCGCCTTTATATGGTCTTTATAGACAGCCCTGAGCCATTTCAAACCACATTCAGGCACTTATATCAGGCATTTGTTGTTGCCGTTCTTCATCCCCTCGTGTAACGTTGGATTAGCCGGAATGCTAACTCGGTTAGCTTAGGCTGCTCCCAGTTAACTCTCTTCATTAACAGTGCCTTGCTTTGTATATACTGCAAGCGGTAACGGTTCCAATCAAAACATTTTCCCTATATTTTGTCTAAAAATATGTCGTTTCAGCTATGGCCGATCTTCTTAAGAGGAAGTTAAATTAGTTGGCGAGGCCGGGCGGCGTTCAGTGAATCGGTCCTCCAAGTGCATGAAAGTGTGGCTGGCGAAGTTGACGTGGTTTCTGTGTTGCACGGCCTTAACCTGCCGATCTCCTTGTTCCACAGACCGAGAGGGCTTACCAGAAACAGCCCACCATCTTCCAGAACAAGAAGCGTGTTCTGGTTGCTGATGGTGGCAAGGAGGTCAAGGAGAAGCTCCCCCGTTACCACAAGAGTGTCGGGCTAGGCTTCAAAACCCCAAGAGAGGTAACTTGAGTTGTCCAGAAATGTGTCTAAACTAATATAATGTTAAAGTTTTTCTTTTTGTTAGCTGCAAATGATGTTTTTCTCACGATGGTCTTCCAAGCCTGCAAGGTTCTGACGATAGTGCCTTTTGGCAATGCTGATGCAGTCACAAAAGTTACAAATACAACTTGATTTTGTGATGACATAGTTAGTGATGACACTAACTATACCCTCTGTTTTCACCAGGCTATTGACGGCACTTACATTGACAAGAAATGCCCCTTCACTGGAAACGTCTCCATCCGTGGCCGTATCCTCTCTGGTAAGTTTAACACTTCACAGAATACTTAACACTATCCCGCTGGCACTGGCTTGGGATGCTGAAAGTGTTTGCTCACGAACTTGCTGTCGTTTAATCACAGTTATATTATGATTGTCAAACTGCAGAAATATATAATGTGCGAACAGGAACACATAATTGGATTACTTTAGCAAGGCCAGGCAGTGGATGGTCTGCCCATTTTATTATATAGTGGACAGTTGGGAGACTTCAAGTCTTCAGAATATGTGTTAAATGTTTTAATTCCAGAAGTACATGGGTTTGAATATCCACCTTGGTACTGTGAGTATTCATACCTCAGTTTTTGCTCTGTTGAGCAATTTTCCTGACTGGAAATCAGCATATCCTTGGACAGATGCATGTGAAGCAACCCAAGCCAGAACCAGTTTCTTTACAGGCAAACTCACCATAGACTCCAGATACTTTTTCTTGTCACTGTCCTGCAAATGATGTTTTTTCTCACGATGGTCTTCCAAGCCCTCTGGGTTCTGACGACACTGCCTAATGGCAACACTGATGTAGTGGAGTGACGATATTATTATTATTATTAACAATTTTTCTAGTGCCCCTAGTGTTTTGACCTCTGTGATTTGAGTCTTCACTGCAATGTCAATAGAAATCTGTTCAACACAGCTGTGAAATTCAAATTCCACGTGTGTGTGGTCCACAGGTGTGGTGACCAAAATGAAGATGCAGAGGACCATCGTTATCAGACGCGACTACCTGCATTACATCCGCAAGTACAACCGCTTTGAGAAAAGGCACAAGAACATCTCTGTCCATCTGTCACCTTGCTTCAGGTAATACGCCTCTCAGATGCTGTTCATTCAGGGTTCCTATAGTCGTAGCAAACTTGGAACAGTCAGAAATGGTTTTGGTACTTAATGTACAAAAGGTTTAGGAGTAAAGTAATTTGTTTCCCCTCAACCCAATTTGATATATCTAATCTAAAGGTGTATAACCTACATTTTTTGCAAAATGTAATTGTTCTATCACAGTTCTGTTTAAATATCATTTTATGTGATATGATGTTGCCAAAAAAAAGTCTATTATAATTTGCTGCAAGTGATGTTTTTTCTCACGATGGTCTTCCAAGCTCAAGAAGCTCTGACGACAATGCCTTTGGCAAACGCTGATGCAGCTTTACACCTCCGGCTCACACATAGCTAAATCATAACCAGCTTGGTCTTGGACAGAGGTACCCCAACCACCTGTTTATATCTGTCTTGATTGTGTTTTTCTGCAGAGATGTCACAGTTGGAGACATTGTGACCGTCGGCGAGTGCAGACCACTCAGCAAGACCGTGAGGTTCAACGTCCTCAAAGTGACAAAGGCTGCTGGGGCCAAGAAGCAGTTCCAGAAGTTTTAAGTGTAAAGTTTAGGAATGCTGCTGCTGGCCAACTTGGTCTCTGTGACACCAATAAAAGAAAAAAAAATGTTTAAATTGCTCTTTGTTTTTGTCATCCCGTTTGGATTTGGCACTAAATAATACATGCACATGGTCAGTTCCACTTCTGTTTTGTTTTTTCCCTGAAAGTATTCAGTCTTTTGCTTGTGCATATTATTAATCAGATGTGGTGGTGCACTGCATATTTGTGTGTGACAATGTTGTAGCCTCATCATAAAATAATAGAAAATTAATCTGCTTATTGGTTAAATCTAGAGATTATTTTGAACATCAAATTAAGACTAATATCTGGTTTGAACATTTAGAGAATAAAAACTTAGTCAAGTAGAAAATAGATTCTTTTGGACAGTGTTTATTGAGGTGATGCAGATCATATGGGGTACTAAAAGCTATTAAACTTTTTTTTTTTTTAAATGTGGTTCTTTAAATTTGATATTGCTGAGATGAGATTGCTCTACATTTTCTCTTAAAGAAGCAGTGTTTCTTGGCAACCTCAGGAAGTAAAGCTGTTTCAAAGTGAAAGTATTTGTTTACTCATGGATTTGAAGTCCAGTAAGAAGCAACACAATAGTGATGTGTCAGCTAGGCTAAATTAGGAAAGTTTTTCTTGTTCCCTGAACTGCCATCTCTGTCAATAATCGCCAGAACCCTACTACTAAAACAATTCCCATTTTTACTAAGTAAGTCCAAGCATAAGCAGTATTAAGACACATGACTGTTGGATACAGTGAAACCCAGAATTTGCAAGGAAAGACGAAAGGTCCCTCTTTCACGCTTAAATGTTTGTATGATCAATTATTACATTATGAACTCTACCAAGTTCAAGTTTATCTGTTACATATAATCATACGGGGTACAATCATAGTGAAATGTATGTCTATGTCTACCACATTACACATCAGGAAAATCTGAAAGTTTGGATGTGAATGTGTTTTTCAGGTTAGATTAGACCACTGCAGACCAGTGACTAGCAAATAGGTTTAAATGAACAGTTCCTTCACTCGATATGTCCCAACATTATCAGAATTTGTTAAACTGGCTAGACTGGCTTAGACTAATAGAGATCTAAAGAAAACAGGATTTGTAATATGATAAAGGGTAAGAGTTAGTAGAATATTGAGAATATAAGGTTTGAAAATGTGGAATTTACAACATGTACAAGAACATGTACATCAGTGTGAGCGACAGACATATTTTGACAGATCTACACCTTTCAAATCAGTGCATGATTATAAATGTAGAGATGAGAAACAGGTGACTGCAGTGTGTGCAATAAAATGGAACAACCAGTATAGCAGTACAGTATAAGATACAGTATTTAGTTTTCTCTGTAGAAAACTGGACATATATTCATATATAGGCTACTGGTAGAAGCTGCAAGCTGGACCCACAGCAAGAAGGTCCTGGTTTCAGTGTTTAAGTTTGGACTAAAACTCACTTAGCTATGAAACTAAAATACATTGTGGTGTACCCTGTTATTTAATTATTTCAGTATACTTGTGCACAGCAGCGCCTCCTAATGTTTCACAAGTTCACAGCATGTTTTTCCCATAAAAGAAATGTGTCCAGCAGATGGCGACAGATAACTGATGTTTGTGAGCAATCATGACTTGAATCCAGCACACACACACGGTGAATCAATAAAGAAGCTACTCTGCATTTATTGAACCTTTTGAACTACAAGTAAAAGCTCCTCTGGCAAATGTCTGCAGTGATACATTAGATGGACATCAAACAAAATTTTACTAGTATTTATAACATCTACATTGTTGCATGTAGTCCTGTGTAGGTATCCGTGCATGTGTAAATGATCTAATTCTATGGCTTAATTTATTCAATTTATTATTTGTGAGAGAGTTGCTCATTTACAGTTACACGAGGAGATATGCAGGGTTTTACAGTATTATAACAACCATAAATATGTTTGAAACCTAAACGAACACAACCGTGATTCATCAGCTGAGTTATCTTCAGTTTGAACATAATCATCATGCTCGACTAATTTAAATGTCCTCCCTCTGCTAGACATGGTGGTCAACTATCAATCACTGTTACCCGATGGCTTCAGCATCACTCTGTAGCCATAAGAAGAATATGACCTCCTTCTTTTGTACAGTTACAGCCGTGATGATGCTCAATAGTGTCTGAGATCCAACTAAACACATGCAAATACGCACGCTCAACAAGCATGAATCTGAGTGTATTCATGTCCTGTCTGCATCAGCTGAGTCATTTGCATGTGTCCTTATTTCTGCTCGAGAAGATGACAGCTTTTCTGTATGGGAATCAGTGAACGCACCCCCCCAAAAACCCCCCCACCTCTATCCTCCACTCAGCCTCGCCGTCTGTCTGCTGAGTGCCACGGCAGAGGCGTCACCATTAACATAATGATGCTGTAGATGTGTTTTTCCCAATGCTCCAGTGAATGTGGACCATATGGTGATGACGTGAAGAGGAGAAAGTGCTTAATGTGAGCTCAGCCGTGTAAGTAGTGCCATCATTTAATGATTAGCAGGGTAAGCAGCCGTTACCTGAAAGCTTGTTTTCAAATAACCAAACATTTTCCTCAATTACAGTTTTCATTTTCATTGTACTAACAGAAACCCCAGCTCTCCACCCATTTTACAATATTTACCTAAACAGCAGTGTCTCAGCTTCTAACCACAAATTGTCCTCTCTTGTACCGGGGCTTTCCCAGCTCCTTCTCTCCATGGGCACAGACACTACAGGAGGGTGGGAGGGCCTCAGGATGTTCTCTGAATAACAGGCCCTCTCATGAGCAGACACCCCAGGGAACAGGGCAGCCCAGCAGGCCACCCAGCCCACATGAGTGCATACAAGCTCCCACAGAGTGTTTGTTTGAGGGCAGAGGTCTGATCCCTCAAAAAGTCCGAGCAACCATAATAAACCCAGGCTGACAGTGTTAAACTGTGATGAATATGTGCCGTTAGAGAAGCATGTTAGTATAGCCGCTGGTTATCTGCCGATCTCTGTGTGTTTTCCAACTTTTGTTAATCAAGATAAAGAAGTTAAGATAAGACCATTTGAACCAGTTAAGCTGAAGAAACCAGTTTGTGGTCAAACTGAACATGGGACGAAATCTTAAAACAAACATTTTCACGATCTACACATTTATTTTGTCTCACAGGCAAAGAATTGTGGTGCAAAAGTGCTGTAAGAGTTTGATTTTCAGAGTTTTCAGAGTGAACAGACACACCAGTTGTTACCAGGCAACAAAACAAATGTTTGGCTCCAGTAAACCGTAACTATTGTAACATGGGGTGACATTGTTATACACTTTCTGGCAAGCCACAGGATTTCTATATACTATTTATAACCCTTTGATTTTCTTCCATCTCAAATAGAAATCACCCCCGGGAAAGATTCTTGGTTTAATTGCATGTTATTATAGATTATATAGATTGGTCCTCTGATACAGAGGATGAGGGAACACATTTCTCGCTTTTGTCCCAAGTTTATTGCTGGATTTATTCGACCAGCGCACTTCCTCCCTCACATCTTGAAAGACAAACTCATGTAATTCTCCAGGTGGTGATGTGAGTTTCAGTGATGGAGAAGCCAGTCTCTTCCCATCTCGTGGTTCTGCTTAATAACTCTCAGTTTTCCATTTGGAGGCATCGCCAAAAGGTGAAGGTGAGCAGTTTAGACTGAGGTTTAGTGCTCCATCCGTCACAGGCCGACAACCCACTCAGGCCAGCGAGGTCAGAGATGGCCCTCTGTGTATACGAAACAAATCTAGTCTGCAAAGAAAACGCCCAAAAAAAGAAACTCTGGATGGACGTCTCTCTGTCTGTGGCAGCAGACAGTCTTTTGAACTGTCTCACTTTACATTCCTCCAGTTTGCCAACATGTTTACACAGTGTCATGGAGCATGCTTGCAGTCGTGCTTACTTGTGTATCTAATGGCAGGGATGTTTGCTCAGCGGGTCAACCCAATGAGGGTAATGGCCACTATCAAAACAGAGGCCTTCTGGTGGCCCAGCGGGAGGTTTGGGCAAGAAGGGGGTCGTATAGTCCTATGCTGGACCCTTGTTCAGGGCTTTTTGGAGGCTGTCAGCAGCATCCAAACTGTTTTCCAGCAGAAACAGCAGCAGTGGACCTGATGGGCTGAACAGATGGAGGCCATGTCATATGTGGAGGAGCCTGAGCTGTAACAGATAAAGCCCTTCGTCCTCTCTCATCTGTTCTGTCAACACTGAACAGCAGGCCTCTTCTGAGGCTGTGCAAGATACAGAAGTAGTTTTTTGCACAAACGTGTATTTTGAGGCTCAAATTTTTCAAATGTTTGTCCATCTATTTATTCTTAAATTGTATCTATTTATTTATCTCTTACTGTATATCAACTAATGGTCTGAAACCAAATGAATAGATTCATTGATTGACTGACTGTGATGGAGGAAGTATTCAGATCTTTTACTTCAGTAAAAGTACAAACGTATTAGCATCAAAATGTACTTAAAGTACCAAAAGCTGTAGTCGTTATGCAGAATTGCAGAAGTGACTAAAGCTGTCACATAAAATGTGCCCCAAAATGTGGTGAAGCACAAACTGTTAATAATATATCAGCAGGGTGCTTCACATAATTCACATATACATATAGTATAAATTCATTACTTTTGTAAATAATAAGCCACCATAAGCAGCACCAAATACCTGCTGATGTAGCAGAATTCTTTGTACAATTCATTCAGTGTCTAAAGAGGTAGTTAAAGGTCAAATGTGAGTGCGCGACCAACCTTTAATACTTTTTGATGTGTACTCTTATGCTGTTGTCACCACAGACTTCACTGCAATATAATATGCAACCATTAAACCCATCACTATCCAGCATCTCGCTGCTGGGGGTGCACAACAGGAAGACTGTGGGCTCCACTCTGGGTCAGTGCAGGGTCACTCTACACATCTGGACATGTCATCAGCCCTCCAGATCAGCACAAAGACAGCCAATGTCCCTGCACCAAAGACAGACTGGTGTCTAACAGCAATCTATTAAAAAATATCAGCCATTGCGTTCAGCCACAAACAAATGGTCATGTGTACGGGCTGCAAACTGTACTTACACATATTAAATGTGGTTTGGTATGACCTACTGCCGGGGTTTGGATTTTATTGAAAGTCAGTGAAAGTAGATATGGTGGATAATGAGCATGTCAAGATCTATTACTTTCAGGTTAGAGGTTCTGGTCACAGTTGTCAGTGTCTGATATCTGCAACAGCACCGTGAGCCTCTTAACTGATTTTAAGTGATTTAACAGATGTGGCTCCTGCTCTTCACTCGCACACACCTTTTATCTCATCAAGCCTGCAGAGTTGAGACCCTGATAATGTGTCTGTCAGGAAAACATTGGTTATGTAGACTGCTGATTTGTATTTACATCTGAGTGAAAGCAATCTGAAGGGTAACTTTGGAACCTGCTGGCCGATTCCTACAGAGCTCCACATCCAAGAGTATCGATTGCAAAACCCTGATTGATCATCGCTCACCTGGTCCGTCTGGTAAACCGAGAGCCTCGCAACGCATCCTAGATTTGCACGACAGCTCCTAATTCTATATTCTCATGTTCAGCCGTGTTCACGCCTGCCTGTCAAGACAGACTGCATGTCTGGCATGTGTGAGCGCGGTGGGCATCTGCAATTTTACACCATGTTGTCAGATCAAAGTGGGAGCTGGCGCTGGCAGGTCACAGGACAGGGTGTTGCGTGCAGCAGCGCTCTTGGGTCATGTGTGAACCATCCAGCATGGCTGTCATCAGAGCATCCCTGGGGTGTGCTCTCGCTGACTGATGGCCTCACACTGGAGCCCTGAAACCTACAATCCAGAAAAACAGGCAGGATCTGGGCCGCATATCTAACAAGCGCTATTTTCAGTACTTCATGGATGATGCCAGGTGACTTGGGCCTGCAGATGGAATGCATTTATATACACAGACATGCTCTGTTTTGGCAAAAAGCAGAACTTGAGATTTTAAAGCACAACAAATAAACCAGATAATTGTGAATGAAGGCAAAAAACAGCAAAGAATTACTACACAAATACCAGAAGTTTCAGTCCTTTGTTTGCAAGGGTTTCTTTCATTCTTTGAGCTTGTGTTTGAGACTGTAACAAAGGAACTGTAAAGTGTAACACTTCTCTCTATAAAAGGTAACAGGAGAAACTCAAAGCAACGCCCCACAGCAACAGTTTGTGCTGCTATTGAGCGGCTTCTCTCCAGCAGGAGGAATTCACCCTGGCAGATGGCGGGGCCGAGGCCCCCGAGGCCCCAGGCAATGCTACACCCTGGGACCCGGATACCTAATCGTGCCCTGTTGAGCCTCTCACCTGCTGCTCCGCTGCTCACAATGCTATCTCATCTCCCTGACCTATTGTGGCTCCCATTGGTGATAATGACAGTTGAGAGACCCACGCAGCGCCGGAGCAGAGGCTCGCTCTCCCTGGAGAGAGGCAGGATCATGGGAAACCTCAGAGTAATCGATCTCTCCATCTTGCCTCCTCTGGTGGATCTCGTTTCTTATCACGACCTGCAGACAGCTACTGTGTTGTTTGTGTTTAAAGCACAGATTGCTTTGATTTTCAGGGCAGCTATTCTTTAGAGTTTTTATAGATGAGGTGTGGTTGGTCACTCTACCTCTTTGGCCTTATACATTGTTGTGAATGTAAAGAGGAAGTAACTTTGAAAGCAGAGGACTTTTGTGTATTAGCTACTGTACTTAAGAGGGGATATTGTTTTCAGACAGCTGAACAAAGCAGTGCAATGCAATGACACAAATATTCAGCCAAAAAACAGATATCTCCATTTATCTACCATCAAAAATGACATTTCATTTGTTTTTTTATGTTCTCTGGTGTTATTTCTCTCGAGTGTAACTTCACAATGGAAGAACATTTCCACGCTTTCACCCTGTCTCTCCATATGAGCTCATAAACTGTCAGACCATAGATTTGCTGCCTCGGGTAACCACAGTGGGTTGCATTTTGAAAACCCAGTTCTCGCAACCTACTTAACCAAACCACAGTGTTGTGGAGAATCTTGTTGTTGTTATTGTTGTCGTCTTTCTTCTTGCTCTCCACTGTTGTAATTTTCACTTAGTCATTTTCCCTGAGAAAACACCATCCAGTTCGTGTGTGACCTCGGTTCCCACCATCTCAGTCGGATATTGTCACAGTGGCCCAGTTCTCACTGAGCTCCGCTGGATCATTAATCAGACTCTCACTGCTTTATCTTGAATGAGTAGCTTTTCATCAGGCAATAAAATAGATTACAGTATTAATGAAAATTACCTGCTTTGGCTAAAAATATACTTTTTCAGACAGGGATCATCCGTTTTGTGAAACTGTCACTCTTACCAGCAATTCTGTGTTCAACATGTCCTCAGAAAATCACTCCCAACCCCTGATGGGCATTTGGAGCTATAAGATAAAATGCTTTGGTCCGCATGGAAGTTACAGTACTTGATTTTTAACAAAGTATAGAGGGAAATGAAGGCATCATGTTGCATATGTGAAGATTCTGACAAAAATAACACATTGGACATGTTTTACGTCCTGTAGCAGTGACTTGTGCGCTACCTGTATAACTGCAAAAAGTGCTATTTTCTTGAAGTGCAGTGCCGATTCTGTGTTATTTTGTTTTAAATATGAGACAAATTACTTGTAAAGATCAGACATAATAGTGGACAACATAGTCTGTTAGTTAGGCCCGTTACACTACCCATTACACTACTATAGCACGTTGCTGTATGACATTATTCCTCACCTTAAAGTGATACTCCAGCGATTTGGTATTCCACCTCTGTAAAGTTGAGGAGCCCACAAGAGACAGATTTTAAAAAGGATGATCAAAATTGAAGCAGCAGAGGCCGATATATCCAGACTTTTAGTCCACTAAGATGGGTCCTACATTTCCCATAATGCAATTCAATAGCGTTTTTCATCCTAAATGCTCACTTCAATCAAACTCAACACCTCCACTTTGCAATGCAGTCTTTTGGCGTAGAATTGGAGGCTGAGACAACATGATCTGGGTTATTTTTTCAAACTTTGGAAAGCTCCCTTCAGAGCCACTGAAGATACTTTGCAACTGTTTTCACAAGTTGAGATCTTTTCTGTGACCATTAAACTGAACTTTATGAGTAAAAGCGATGTAGTGCCCCTTTAAAGAATGAAGTAAAACTTTTAGGTGCTGGCAGCAAGCTCAGGCTTTGTCAGAGTCTGTTGCTGTCCCTCTACTTGTGTGCTATGTTTGTCATTAAACATGTATAGGCTACGTATCACACTTGTAGCATCACAACACTGATAATCTAGTAAAATGAGGATGTATTTCAAACCCTTTTGTGCGTGTGTGTTGCAAACATAAAGGAAAGGAAGTGAAGGGAGTTTCACAATGATCTGTTTCCATATGAAGAGAAAAAAAAGGAGTATCTTCTTGCCTCGGTAAATTGCGGCTGAAGAGAGAACAAAAGAGATCAAATGGAGAGAGCACACCCAATCACTGTCTGTGTGACTTAAACTGTGTTCCCTTTGTGGTCGTACAATCAATATGTAACCAAGAGAAAGGAAATGGAGTTCTTTACATCTCACACAACGCAAAGAGAAACAGTGTGCTCAAATCTCACACAGTTTAACGTCATGGCAGACTTTTGGTTTCAACATATGAACTTTGTGATTCGGGAAATCTGGAAGATATTTTGTGCTTTTCCAGCTTGGCAGAACAACACACTTTCAATCAATTGCATGCATGTTATGTGTAATGTTAAAAATCTTTCTGTAATCATGGGATTATAGATATCTTTCAGTTTGGACAAGGCTGAAATGTAGGCTTAGAAAACAAAGACTGTTGATGTCAGTGAATCCTGCAACTTTTCCACTGACAGAAAAAAGGGAACATCACAGATACAAAGTTGGATTTTCAGCTTTTTAACAAGTAACATCATAAGAAAGCTCACAACTGTCAAAATGTCATTTGTACATTAATTCACTTCTCTAAATTGTTGATATGAGAGAAAGTTGTTGATGTCGACTGGTGCATTTATAGAAATAACATTTGTGATTTCTGTTTTGAAGGTATTATGATGCTGTAAAGAGACATTTGAAGTCACATTAGAAGAATACAAGAACTTGAGAAGGCGTATCTAAATGGTGTCTTTGTGTGAAAAATGGAAATGGAGACGTTCATTCATACAGAGATCATGACCTCCATGTCCTTAGTGGAAGTTATGGCCCTGGCTGACATGCCTTTTCGGCAGGCAAAACAAATTTTGGAGCAGGACCCCCCTTCTCTGAGAAACAGAGGGGGGTGTTTCGCTGCGAGAGAAGCCGAAGTGACACAGCTGATAACCTTGTGCCATTGTGTGCCGGGCTTTCCGAACATCTCTGTTTCACCGCCGTGTGTAAAACATGATAGAGATAACAGCAAATCCCAAACATTCTCCAACAGAAAAAACAAATCCTACATTTTTCCACCGCTAAAGCAAACAGCAAATCTCCTTATCTTAAGAGAGATCGCATCTGTAAGACCACCACAATTCAAAGGGAGGAAATTCTAATGTTTTGTAATATTATGTCTCAGGGGACAAAATGGCATTCTGTAACTTATATGAAAATATACTTTGTTAAAAGAGAGACTGATGTGTGTTTACAGACTTAAAGCTCACCAGTTATAGAAAATCCTAATGGCCTGTTAACTGCATCATAAACCAGTTCATCAGTCACATACAGGCAGCAGAACAGTGTTACGCTGTTATTTCGCTGATTTGAATCTTTCCAGTGTGACATGCTTTCCTCTTTATTTGTCACACACAAAGCAAGCATTGACCAAATTCGGCATCTCTCAACAAAAAGAAAGCATCGTGATCACATAGTGTGTGACGCAGGGGGGTCAGGGGAGACGGGAGAGATGTTTTTTATTACACTGTTTAGTTTTTCTTTTTCTTTTTGGAGCACAGAAATCAGTCTTCATCACAAGTGAAACAGCATTTTATCTATGAGGCTTTCTATCTGATTGGTCTTTGCAAATGTATTTGTTTGGTCAAATTTGATGTCAATTTGACAAATTTCCAAAATAATCCCAGCTGTTTTAGATGTTCTGGGTTGGTTTAGGCTGTTATGTTCTAATCACCATGTTGCATGCTAAAGTTTTAGCATGCACACTGGATCCGCCAGAGACACAGAGGTGATTTCAGCGACCGGTCCTCTTGTTACATAAAATTACCAACTGTCCAAACTCAGAGAATCAGCATATCGTTGCAGTAATGACAATAAATTGCCTCAACACCGGTATGTGACAACACTGAAGTAATGGAGGAGGATTCCCTTTCATCAAATCCATCTCTGAGGTTTGTCCAAGAGCCACATCCTCCGCTCCATCAATAACAACAGAATCAATTTGTTTGCTTTTCACTTATCATGTGGAAAAAAGTGACTTGTTTAATGACACACACATGGAAAGAAAAAAAAAAAAATCAAAGCCGCTCTCCATCCTAGCGAAGTGGCCCCAACGTAAACAGAGAACTGCGGAGCGTGAGTAAACTTCCTTTGCTTGCACTGGTGCACACACTTCCTGAGGGGATTGAGCGATGCATCAGATTGAACCTCGATCTCCATAAAAGCTGGAAGTCTGCTGGCAAATGAGCCAACCAGGCAAATTCAAGCCACATGCTGATCTCTCACGTTACTGTATGTAAAAAACAAAATTGATTTTTCAAAAGATTTTGTTGCACATAGCCAGATGTTTAATTTTTAGCCATGCTAGTGGCATAGCTCTAGGTCTGTTGGTCCACTATTTTGGTCCAGACTGAAATATCTCAACAACTATCGGATGGGTCGCGATGCAATCTGCTACAGATATTCAAGGATATTCGAGGATACACTCTAATGACTTTGATGATTTGCTGACTTTTCCTGTAGCGCCACCAGCAGGTCAAAATGTTCTCTTATTAAGTGAAATAGCTCACCATCTACTCAAAAGATTGGCACAAAATTTTGTACAAACATTCATGGTTCCCAGATGATGTACTTGGATGACTTTGGTCGGCCCCTGGCTTTTCCTCAAGTGCCACCATGAGGTTGACATTTTCGTTTCTTATTGGAATATCTCAACAACTAGTTGAGGGATTACTGTGAAATACACACATTCATAGAATGATTTGTAATAACTCTGATTATCTTGTGCCGTTATTGGGTCAGCAATTCATGTTGTCCAATACTTTGGTTTATGATCAAATGCCTGCAAAACTTCCCATCAGCCAAGGTTGTACTTTATGTGTAATGCTCAATGTTAGTATGCTAACATGCTAAACTAAGATGGTGAACAAGATGAAGTTACCCCTGCTAAACATCAACACCCTAGCATAATCATTGTGAGCCTGTTAGCATTCTTAGCTACACACCACTGTGCATAAGTATCGTGGTTGTAGACTCTCAGTCTCATTAAGCATCATTGCCTTGGGAAATTTTCACTTTCAACCTGAAATCAAGCGAATCACACCATAAGATAAACTTTTTTTCTTTGATAGGCATCTTTTAGTCTACTCCATGGTCCTGTTTGCTTAAATTAAAGCAGCCAATGAAACACAGCCATGGCTCGGTTTCCCATAATGTCTTGTGTTGAGATGATTTTCCTCTCTTATAGATGATCTCAGCACTAAGATGTTTTCTGAGAAACATGTTACTTTATTGTTATGGAGAAAGTGGATTATCTAGCTGTTTCTACTAATTCAGTGTGTTCTACAGCTTATTTTTGATTTCCTGCTCCATGACTGCAGATTAATATCTCCGGTGGCAGCAGCCCAACTGCAACAAACCCTCAACTACGAGGGTCCCTGACCTCAGCACCCTGAGAAACACTATAGCCAGTCTGAGAAGGCATAGCACCGCATAATTGGAGACATGATTGGAGAACAGTAGATATGTGTGAGTTTTAGCGGCCTGGGGGGAGTCCCACCCAGGGAGACTGGAGAGGAAACTGTGCAGATGGAGGTCAGAGTTGGGCTGCTCACATCCTACTCTCCATTTGTCCTGTTATTCCAATCTCCATCAACACACAGACAGGGAATCATCTCAAAAGCCTCTTTTTAAAAAAAAAAAGCTCTGCTCCTCGGGAGATTTTTACAGTTAACACGACCAACTCATGAACATGAAAGCATGAAAGGACACTTAGTAAGCCGCAGGATTTTAAGGAGAGTTGTAAAATGTGGCCATTGGATGTAAACTTGCCATGAAGTCTTATAAAAGTCACATAAAGCAGTATAATTAGACAGATTTTTCCTCTACACTGCCATTTGTCATCTAGAAAGTACCCCAGATGCAACATTACAGCATGAATTGGCAAGTGTAATGTCCTTAGAGGCTTTGAAGAGTCTCCAACTGATGTTCATCGTTTCCATACATGATATCCCTCTGTGATTTCTTTGCAGAACTTGTATTAGGTTATTTCCAGGCTGCTGCTGAATTTGGCTCGCAGAGGCTAGAGCTGGCTGATGTCATGTTTTTCATGGCTTAAACAGGCAAAATCCCTCAACAGATGTCAAATATATCTGAGCAGATATCTGTAACAGTGCCTACTTGGGACTATGTGATGATGGACAGGTCACTAACTGATTTGCTATTTACCAAATACCAACACCGCCATGATATGTTATTGTATCTCTAAAGTATTTTGGCGCTATTGCAGGAAAAAATACCCAGGACAGTATTTTACGACATGCAGACTACAAAGGCGAATATCACAATGAGGACTCTTCCTGGAGATGTGACTGTGTTCATGTTGTCTCAGCCGAGGTCACGGTGAGCCAGGTCAGGCAAACTTTGGCCAAGACCAATGATGCGACGGCGATGACCTGGGAAATCAGGACCTTTTCCGTCAATACTACAGAGACAATGAGATGTCAGAGGACGATGACCCTTTCCTGCTAATCAGAGGGAGATTTGTGGAGAGGAAAGGACTCCTCCCTTCACCTCTGCTCAGGCAGTGATGAGGTTTCCATGTTTGTGTTGGCTCGTGGGGGTATGACGGTACCTGTATCCTTTTTGGCAGAAGACAGGGATACAGAGACTTGTCTTTTGGCTTTGTACAGAAAAGAGGAACTCCAAAGCTTCTTCAGTCAAGTTTGTTTATCATCCTCTAAAATTTGAGTGAATTTCCTTTCTGACGCTGATGTTTGATTTGTTTAGGCATGGAGCTCAAATAGTTGTCAGTGTATAAGTGTTGTAATAATTTAGTTTCCTTTCACATTGTTTTGCCCACATTCCTGTATAATATAATCCATAAACAAAGTTCTTGTGAGCCACAAGTGACCTACACTTACACAAGCAATACGGCCCCAAATCTACCTGTTTCCATGTTATTTACTCCCTTTTTAGCCGTCAAAGAAAGCTGTGAGTCATGATAATCCTTTAAAAGATAGGGAGAAAAACGGACACTTTCAGACAGTCTCCTCCGGAAGGCATTAATAATGTTACACTCAGTGAAAACATGAAAAGTGACAGAAATGGTTGTGTAAAGAATGAAAAAAGAGAGCTCGAGAGAGAAGTTCAAACCCAGCATGAAAAAAAAAGCTTAGAGTTAATTAATTTGGTATTTTTGAGAACATATTCTTCTGAATCCCTTGATGAATTGACAGATATGATATGAAACTCTTTGTGTCCTCTCAAGCAGTTCCTTCAGCTCCTTCAACAATAGCTCTATAGAGAGACAACCAGGGACTTTGAGGAGCTCTTTTCAAACATTATGGCCAACCATTGGCTGAAGATGCATATCTAAGTATGATTTGACCTGTGCTTTCTTCATGCCGACTGAAGTTCAAGATTTGTCCAGAGCCCTGACCCACTTCCTTTCATTCAGCTTGGCTGTGGGCTGTGACCCCGGTAATGTTATACAAATGTCATACGTCACAGGACTGACAGCTCTCGTATCAGAGGCGAGCATTTGGACTACGAACATTGTCGCAGAGAGGGCCCTTTGTAGAAAGGCAGAGACCCCTGGCAAAATGCACAATGGTGTTTTACGGACAAGGTCAGCAAGAAAAAAACACAGAGACATTTGGGCAATGTTTTCTGCTCGCATCTTAAAAGTGCTTCTGCAGAACGTTCTGTAATCTCTCAAGCCATTTATTAGCTCTTTCTTTGAGCATTGCTTGGGAGGAACAAAGTTCTTGTGATGCAGTGTAATGTGGTTTATTAATTATAATACTGTGAGAGTTTCCAGATTTATCACATGCCCTTTATGGCCATTCATTCTGTAAGCTTTGATGTCCAAGGTCAGATGTTGAAATGTTTTTGTGTTAAGCTCTGGGTGGTAAATTATCTTCAATAAGCTCGGCAATGGCATGTTATCGGAACATGTTGCAACTAAGATGACATATAATCCTGTCCAGTGAGGATTTCAGCTACAGTACATTGAATAAAAACTTCCTTTCACGCCCTCCTTACATTTTGTTGCAATAAGGATGTGACCAGCTCACCAGGATCAGTGGGCGATCCTTCAGCCAATTGAAGTGAATGGTTTATTGCCTATTTAGTGCATGCTGAGATAACCTGATGCAGCCAGGGTTTGATCAAAGACATCAGCAGAGAGTCACATTCCTCTGCAGCCGTCACCTCAAAGGAAATGACTCACAGTCCAGCTACAGTAAACAGCCAGGACAACCAGCTGTGCTTTTTTATCTCCATCTTATTTCTGCTGCACCCTGTGGCTTTGAAGCGCCGCAGCTGAAACCGTCCCCAGACATTAAAGTTTCTTATTATAGTCACTGTTTATTGGTCAAGATTTAGTATTGTGTTTGTGTGGCCTGCAGAAAAGAAAAAGAAAAACAATGTGAGTGAGGAATGATGGGAATGATGCACAAATATTGTTCTTAAAAATAGAGTACATTTACTCAAGTACGGCATTTAAGTACAATTTTGAGATACTTGTACTTTATTCTTCTACTGCACATGTAACATGTACTTCTACATGTAACATAGTTAAAGTAACTCACCCTCCACCAGCTACAACAATAAAATAGTGCTTACATATTAATGGATCAGTAATACTAATAAAATAATAGTATATACAATCATATGATGCAGGAAAATGGCCTGTGTGAGTGTCATGAGTACTTTTAGTAGTTTAAGTATATGTTGCTGATGATACTTAAGTATGATTATGAACACAGGACTTTTATTTGTAATGGAGTATTTTTAAATGTTGGTATTGGTACTTTTACTAAGTATTAAGTATCAAAATACTTCTTCCACTTCACTTTTGTGTATAAACATAAACTTTATAGCCATAAAGCATATATAATATATACAGCAAAAGACTGAACAAACAAAAACAGAACAATTTAATGTGTGTGTACTTCAGCGATGGAAGAAGTATTCAGATCCTTTACTTAAGTAAAAGTACAAATACATACAGTACAAATACAAATACAACAATGTCCTGCATTTTAAATCCTAGTAAAAGTAAAGTAAAGTAAAGTAAAAGTACAAAAGTATCATCAGCAAAAAACTTAAAGTACTTAAAGTATGAAAAGTAAAACTACTTGTTCTGCAGAAAACTGGCTCTTGACTGATTTATTGATATATATTACATAAAAGATTGATAATATGGGTTCATCAATGTTTAAGCAGCATTTTACTGTTGTAGCTGGTTGAGGTGAAGCTAGTTTTAACTACTTTTTATACAGTCAACTTGTTTAGTCCAGTGGTTCCCAACCAAGGGTTCAGGCCCCTCCAAAGGGTCACAACAGAGTCAAATTCCTAGTTTGTGTACACATACTTGGCCAATAAAGCTGATAAAGCTGATTCTGAAGATAAATCTGAGGGGTCGTGAGATGATTAACGGGGGAGGAAGAAAAAATAACAAAGTTCGGCTACATAGTTTTCATCTTTTGGACTTTTTTTTGGTGAAATGTTTGATAATTTGCCCTTTGGTAGAAATGCTAACAACTCACAGGAGCCCAAACTAGATACTGTTTTTTGTAATGTTCACAAGCCAAATGGTTGGTAACCACTGGTTTAATCTGTAACAAAGTGTTGTATGTTATAAGCTTATCATATGTGTTGTTTAGGTTAAATCTGAAAAGTAAATAGTAACTGTAGCTGTCAAATTAATTTAGTGGAGTAAAAAACATTTTTCTATGAAATGTAGTGAAGTAAAGTATAAAGTAGCACAAAAGGGAAATACTCAAGTGAAGTACCACAAAATTGTACTTGAGTAAATGTTTCCACCTCTGGTGCACTTTCAGCTTTCTGATATGCAATTAAAAATGTAAGTGAATTCATCAAACTTAATCACTGCCTGTTTGTTTGTCTTCTTGTTTACCTTTCATCTTACCATCAAGTCAAATTTTCTTGTACCTGCAAATTTGGTGAAAATAAATCTGATCATGACTCTGTTTCTAAACAGATTCTGGACTTTGTCAGCTATCAGAAGCAGAATAAAGGCTCACTTTGTCAGTGATCTCAGAGCCTAAAGTCATATTTTATGTCCCAGAGACAGACGGCTTAGTGATGCAGCAAGCTGCCATGGAAACCAGAGTTGTCTGTTGTGTTGGTTGTGTCAGAGATCCGCCCTTTTGCCCTGACCCCTTCCCTCGGTGGCGGCACACTTTCCCCCAGGGGATTTCACATACAACATCTGCCCTGTCTTCCAACCCCCGACCCACCCACTCCAAAAGCCAGAGAGCTTCTGGACTGGCTTTTCTCAATAAAGGCTGTCCACACACACCTGCTGAGAGGGTCAGAGGTCATCACCCAAGCAGGGACACACTATCATGACCTGGCAGCCTGCATCGCATTCTTGTACAACATAGCAAAGGAGAAAATGTTCATTCTTACACTTAGTGAGAAAAGGAGCTCTCATCCTGCTCCCAGCCATCACTGAAAGATATCAAAACAAAGCTTTTTTGGGAAAAGCCTTTTATTGGAATATCTGCTGAGAACACGACTGACCTGGATTTTCTAAAACATTACATCAGCCTCTCAAAACACTTTCCCTTTTCATTTTCCCAGGTTGTAGCGTCTGGCCGCTCCGTCATGTGACTGCTGAATGTGGAGACAGAAGGAGAGGGAGTTCCCTGTGGTGTCTACTGGGGCTTGCAGCACTGCCTGCTGCCTCACCAGGCCCTAAAGGAATCACCCGGCCCTCATCAATCTGCCTCCACATTCCACAATAGCTGACAAAGGGACTCCACTCTCTCCGTGGCAGATGGCTTCGCCTCGGGCTGTCCACGCCAAGCTCCCATTGTTTAGGCTCCGGGGTTTGATGCGGGGACCTTTGCTCCTCCTCTTTCAGTGTCACAGAAGGATACTGGGGTGCAGAAGTTAAATTAAACCTCTCTGCGTTTGGGTGAAATCAACAAAATATCTGATATTTCATATGTGTTTTGATATGAGCTGCACTGCATGTTGCTGAAATTATAAAAGAGTTTAATTTAATGTAAAATCCACTGGGTAGATAAAGGAGACATTTGTGCTGTGATCCTTCTGGATTATCCTGATTCCCACAGGAATACAGGAGGTAAGCGTGGCCCCAGCAGGCAAACAGCAACAGGCTCTTGCAGCTTACTATCATACTGGAAGCCATGTTTTCTATTGTTGTCTGCAACCAAGACACATCGTGCCAAAATACAGCAATTTTGAGGATACATATAAAAATACATTTGAAGTAAGGATCCACGGCCAGAATCACCGAAAATGATACTTTTTATTATTAAAAACAGTCAATGTAATATAATAAGGGGGAAAAGGCATTAAAATTACGTCTTATTCAGTGGTGGAACGCAACTAAGTACATTTACTCAATACAATTTTGAGGTACTTGTACTTAACTTGAAGATTTCCATTTTTTGCTACTTTATACTTGCATTTCACTACATTTCAGAGGGAAATATTGTACTTTTTACTCCACTGCAGTTACTTTTGCAGATTAACACCTTGCACAGTGCAAACACTTCAAAAATCTTCATCTCACCAAGCAATTTATTCTATTATTGAGTCCTAAAAGTCTAACTAATTCATATGAAATAGTTAAAATCAGCTCTACCTTGATCAGCTAATGTTGCTTATTAACATACTTCTTATATGTTAATGCATGGTGATGAAAACTCAATAATATGTTAAATTATGATAATATTATTAGAACAAAAATATTAACACCCTGAGCATAATAAATACTTTTTACTTTGGATACTTTAATTACATTTTGCTGATGATGCTTTTGTACTTCTACTTAAGTATAACTTTGAATGCAGGAGCCCAGAATGGGATTTAACATTGGATGGATCCATTGTTTTGGTATCAATCATACTGAGGCATACTGATAGTATCAATACTCAAAACATGACTTGTTAGTATTGATTCTTTGTGGATCGTTCTGCTGAAGTCCAAATAATCCAAACCTTTTGGAAACAAACTCCTGCTGTAGTTTTACACTCGGATAAAGCTACACATTGGGTTTTGGTGGGGTCTAAAGATGCTGTTTGGTTATAGGCCTTTTAGCAGTTTTATGGCCTTTGCTTTGCAGCTCTTCCCCTCCTGAGAGTGGAGGGAAGTGAAGTCTTCTTTATGATGTGGGATTCCTCCTTGAACATGCTCACTGAAAGCATGCAGAAGCTTTGAGTGACTCCATTCAGCCATTAACATAAAGCTGCCTCTCCATTAGAGAGCATGCAGCCCCAGCTCTCTGGGCTTTTTGTGAGGAAGCTGGCTATGTTTAACACATCTGTTGTCTCCCATGTCTGAGCAACCCACAGACAGGTCTGTCCACAGTGATCCTTTTATTTCAGCTCTGAAAGGACCTATAGGGGCTCCTGATAGATGGCCTTCATTCCAATGAAAATGGCAAGCCGGATAATGGGAAGAATGGGGAACCACCACTCCAGCGCACCCCCTGCTCCAAGCCCCTAAACATCCTTTTAAAAGGCTCCTCTTAAACAGTCTGATGCTGAGCCTAATCATGTTGAAAGGAGAAACCATGTTTAGCAAGTTTTATTTCCCACTTCGAAAGCTGGTGCTTTTTTCTTTTAACATCTCAACAAATTCAGAGAAAATGGTTTTATGAGAGGAAACTTTGGTCTAAAATTAGCATTTCAGACAAAGTGGTGATGGAGAACAAGTTAAAATGTGCAAAGAGGAAACCTGTCAAGTCACATTTCCATCAAAATTTTAACCAAATTTCCAGAAAACCCATAAAAGAAAATAGGAATGACTAAGTGTTTCCATCCACTACTGTTGTACGAATATAAAGAAGAAGCTTCGAGAGAAACAGCTTTTGGCGCTAATTCTTCAGTTGGGTGCCATTAAACCATTGCAGAAGAAGAGATCACAATGAGATGACGAAATAAAACAATGTGGAAAACTTGATGGAAAGTCAGTACCCTCATCGCTTCACACAGATCTGATGTTTTCATCAGCTGCAATTTTTTATCTCTCTAGTGGAAGCTTGAGTGAACGCTTAAGTCGCATATGCCATGATTTATTCGCTTAGTCTGTTTCTATTATTATTACTATTGGATGGAAACATACTTATAGATATGGTTAGTTTACACTCAATCAAAATGGCCATGGGTTGATGTAAATTGTCAAAATTTGGTGGGTACGTTAAAATGTACATCCCCATTCTTTCGCAGCAAAACACAAATTCTATACACTCAACTCTGGATGGTTATTCTTGCTAGTAACAATAGCTTATGTTTAGAAAGTTTGGCTACATTTTTCAAGCACACTCCTAAAACACAGAGGCCTGGGTAGTGTAACTGAGGATTAAGAACATGAGGTCAGTGTTTTCATCCATGGGAGTGGACGTGGTGTGTTAGGAGGGTCAGAGGATGTTTACCGCAGCGCTTCAGCATCAGTGATCAGGACAGCACAGGGATGGAAAGACAATAGACAAAACAATGTCCTATTTAAAGATGGGTCACTGCTATTTATAAAGCAGCGAAGAGGCCAGAGGAGGTGGGATGGAACATGGAAACAACATTTCACGCTTTCTGTTCAAGATATGTTCGGTGTATTCACACACCAAATCTCCAAATATATTGGATTAAACACATCACAAATTAAATTTTCAGGTGATTTCATGACATTTATCAGGCTTGCATGGCTGCCTTGTGTGTCAGGCTGTCTCTCACTAATGACTAGTCTAATGCTGTTATCAGAGTAAATCCAGGGATCCGGTGGTCTCATCCATTTATCACACTAAGCTCTTATTTTGACATCTCTAAGAGGCCCAGTAGAGCTTGTTACATCAGTTAAAAACAGAGATAAGTTCAACCTGTCAAAACAGTTACCCAGGGCATTACTCTGCAGCGCAGGCAGCTCAGGGTATCTTTACTTCTTTGATATCAGTTGTGGTGGAGTGTGGTTATTTTTTGATGGTGCAGTGAAGCATGTGGTGTCTCTTATCTCGACGATGATACTGACACATGGGGGCTTGTTAATTTTCTGGTGGTGTGCAGTCCTGAATGTATCCTGTGCTATTCCTTAGATATTCCCTCCTCATTGTCTATCTACTTGTGAGATCCTCTTTTTAAATCAAAATAGACACTTGTGGCCCGGACACAATGGGCAGCATTGTTTCTCTGTGAAAGGAGAGCATGTGCTTTGCTAATGCCGCACTCGCAGCAGCCAACCTCCTGGACAACTTCGACATTCAGCCTTTGATTAAGGAGCAGAGTTATGCATGGATGACTTCCTCCAAGGTGCCTGGAGGTTGTGGGAAAGGACCAGTGAGTAAGTGTGGCCTCGATCGGGGGCCGGCCCTGCCTCGCTGAATGGACTACAGAGACTTTAATGATACTGGGCCCTGAGTCTAGCTGAGCAAGAGGGGGCTCACTATAGATCACATGACCAAGAGTGTTGGAACCTGACAGACAGACGTAACTCTGTGTGTGTGTGGTTTTAAACAGACTAACTGCCAAGCCCACCCAACAAACACATTCACTTATGCTTAAGCACACACACACGCACACACACACACACATTAATATTATGTTGAAGGGTTGAATTTAGTGCCTAATTCTGGCAAAAGTGTATCTACAATATAAACTAGGTGGTAATGTGGATCATTTTGAATGTTTTAAGCCAACATTCACCTTTGTAGAACATTCTCGCTGTCTTTTCAATGCCAAAACATCAGGAACCATTAGAAAGTCTCTTAAAAATATAAAGTACAAACTTAAGTGTAACATTGCTCGCCAGCAGTTTGCCATCAAATGTTGTTGAGTCAAGATAACCACCAAGTCCCAAGAAATTCACATAAAAATCACAAGTTAAAGTTTTCGAAATGCTCTGACTTCTACCTTTCTTTCTTTCTTTCTTACTTTCTTTCTTCACAATGAGAGACTAATGGTTCTGGTTGAAGAGGAATTTTGAAAAGCTCAATTCTCAGTGGTCAAAATCACTGAAGTACAGCGGATGAAAGGCCAAAATGGAAAAAAGATGCTTTCAGCTTTATCTGCAGCAGTGTGAATATAGCCTATAAAGCTGGGTTACATATATAGTGTCAAAAACACTACAGCAACTCCTGGACACAATATATCTCCTGCTTTGCTGAAAAGCCCATTCTCAATGTTTGTGCTCTGGTAGTTTTAAGTTTCCACTTCACACTTGTGTAAGTTGCATACTGGATCACGATTGGCTCCAAAGTAGCTGTGATGTCACAAGCCATGCTCATAGGTACACGCCTTAAACTCAGATTGAAGTCGAGCACAGAAAAAACTTTCTTCCCTCAGCAGATGAATGTAAAAACAGTCTTCTTGTCTAGTCTTCTGCACACACATCATTCTGCACAGTGAAGCTCAAACATCCAAGTGAAGTAACAATAAGCAAAACACATTTCTGAATAACTGCTTTAATTAACTTTTGGAGCAAAAATAAATGAATAAGGTCAAAAGTAAGAACATCACATTAATCTTAGCTTGAGTCCTCTGCATACAGTCAGTAGGGTACAAATTCGTGATAGCGGCAACATCATCATAAAGATTCACGCTTAGGCTGTTGGCCTGAAACAGACTAACACAAGCTTAACAGTGCAGGGTCTGGTTCTGGAGCAGGGACAGAGGGCTGATCCGAGGGTCAGGGCTGTTTGCGCCCAGCCTGATCTCAGCGCATCTGTGGTGGTGTGAAGGCTCGGCCACAGACGGCCTCCTATTAAACAGTGTGATTAGTGTGGCGCCCGTATGGAAGCCTGTGAGAGTGAGGGGTCGGCTGCCTTCTGACGGAGATTAATACAAGAGCGCAGGCAGGGAGGAGCACCTGCCATCCGTCTATTCAAAGACCGGCAGAGCAGGAGATCTAACAGTATCTGTGTTTGAAGTGCAGTCCTCACGCAGGACAACCTCAGGGTGCATTTAATGACTTGTAAAATCTTGGTTCGTGCAGCAGGTACAGCAAAAGAAAGCAGTGGAGTTCTGGTTAAATGTGTGTGAAAATAAACACAGTTTGGTGTGGGTGAACCTCACATCCTTCATGTGATTTTTCCTGATATCTGTAACATGATCTCTTGTATCCCAGTCATGCCATGCAGCATTTAGGTCCTGGCTTAACCTGCTCCTGTCATGGATGTCTCCCATGGGAAATCAAAAAAGCTTGTAAGCAGTGCTAATGCTACAGTTTCCCACGGATACTACAAGAGCTAAACACGGTTGATGCTCAGAGGGGTCAGCTACGAATCATGTTTCTGACTCTAGTGTGCAGAAATTCACGATTCACTCATTTTAGAGGCCCCAGTGTGCACAGGGTGGATTATTTATTTTCAATGAGTGCATGATTTACATTTACAGTTTGAAATTTCGTCAGGAAAAAAATGCCAACATGCTAAATCCCTATTCTTTTCACAAGCTCCTGACAGTAGAACAAGGCCTCTGCTAATCCATTTAATATGAGAGGATCAGCCCAGTTGGACCCACCACAAGGGATAAACTGCTGCTCTGTGGGGTGGAAGATCTTGTTCCCTGGCTGGAGACAGGCCAATGCTGGTGCCAGGAATTAATCCCAGTAACAAAAAGAGCGGATTCCCTCAGCTGACCAGGTTGGACAGTCTGGGAAGAAGGTGTGTGTTTATGCGTGTGTTTGTGGAGTCTGTAACGATGCGGGATTTCCTGACAGGTGGCATGTTCAATATATGCCATGTGGCAACCCCTGCTTAGCCCTGTTACCCATGATCCTTTAAGTCCTCCTGCTGTCATTTAACACCAGTTCCCTGATATTAACAGCAATTAACGGATCATGAAAATTAACAGGTTTCAAAGCTGGAAGAATGATGAGAGATCACAGAAAAATGCAAGCAAACACGAAAGACAAAATGGGTTTGCAACTTTACAGAGAAAAAGAAAAACATCTGTTCCAACTTCTGTATACATTATATTAAGCATCGTATATTTGACCAATTACCAGAGTGTCTTCGACAATTAGCCAACATTTACTATATTGTCTCTCACTGTTTTCACGTAGCAGTGAAGTAATTTAACTGCCCCACAGTCACATCTGCTTTTCATTGTCATGGCTCCTTAATTTGTCTGGCCTCCCATGTTGCTGTATATCACCCAGCTCCCTGAGGAGCTCACTCTCAGTAAACAATAAGCCATGACTGAACTTTGCCTCTCCGCATTACGAAAACATGAACTAAAATCCACACGAGTCATGAAAACAATAAGTAAAAGGGTGAAATCTTGTAGACTGTGAAATTGAAGTGGGGTAATTAACCTCGATCCTCTGAAAATGATTCATATTGCTGGTTGCTAATAGACCCCTGGCTGCAGAGCAAACATTCAGATCCTAAACAGATACAGATGATGACTGACCTTGAAATTCTGGCCCATCTGTCATTGCTCTCTGTCGGGTGTCTCAGTATCAGAAGAGAAAATAGTGTTAAAGCTCTGGGGGCAACAAGCATCTCAGAAAGATGCGGGCCCTCCCTGATGGGGAATGTTTGCGGTAGTTTCCTTTCAGCCCGCTGGGAGATACCGCAAAGCCCAGAGGCCCGGGAAGTGAGGAGGTCGCAGAGGTTTGGACATTTCTAAACAGATCGAGTAACAGGACGCTCTGAAGTGAGAGACCCAAGGGAGTCCCCTCTCCGTTTTACCTGCGGTCATGTGGTCTCCAGTCGTATAAATGAAGGAAACACTAAAGTCTTACTGCAGGAGCTTTTTGCAGTGAGCAATAATGCAGCGGCGCTCCACTTTTCTGCCCTTTTTAATGAACTGCTTTTGAGATGATCAGCAAGTTGTATTTGACAAGAATTTATGAGCTCTGTATTTTTAATTTCACAGTTTTAGCATTCAGCCAGTTTGCTTATGTAAGATTATCTTTCAGCTCTTATTTTTATCTTTATTCATTCATTCTTTCCTCATGTTTCTTTTTATAACTCTGCTGCTCAATGATCATTGCTTATAAACTCCTTTCCCAGGATGTCATTTCTGTAAATGTTTGAATGTTCGGATTTGAACCGGAGACCTCCTGATCTACTGTCCAATGCTACTCCACTGAGTTAAACATCCTCAGGGTTGTTTTAGCACTTTATCAGCGTGTATATATCTTAACTTATTCAGTCTTTCCTTTTGGATATTGTCATAACTCAGTAATGCAGCTCTATGATTCTTTAGAGATGAAGTAATTTCTCTAAATATTTGATATTATGTATAAGCCAAGGGGGCATCCGGATTTGAACCGGAGACCTCTTGATCTGCAGTCAAATGCTCTACCACTGAGCTATACCCCCTTGAAGTAAAGTGGCAGTAAAGGAAGTTGAACAATGACTCTGTCTAAGAAGGAAGGAACCGATCCTTCACAGAAACCAGTTTTATCCAAATGGGGATGTTAAGAAATGATGATTGTCCTTTTGCACTTAACATCTGTTGGTGCATATTCTAAAATCTAACTCCAGTTATTTTCACTGTTGCCACTAAACCCACATGTCTGTAGCCATTCAGTTCTCCTTCTGTAAAA
>NTHP01000008.1:452296-475712 GCA_003416845.1 Oplegnathus fasciatus
AAAAAGGAGAAATTACACAATGTATGTGTAACACCCACATAACACTCCCGGAGTGAAACTTCAGCAGTTTCCCACCGGAGCCTCTTTCGCTGCAGCTCCACTCGGCCTGCCGTCCCGTGAGAGTCTGACACATCAGACTGCTCTGCCATTTTCACAGTATCAGATCCCACAGCCCTATTCTTCCACCATAACACGCACAGATCATATCTCTTCACCTCTTCACGTTCCACAACATAAAGCCCTCCCTGTAACACTGCTGAGAAAAGACACAACAAATAGGAAACCGTGCCAATCTCCCCCATCGTACATAATTTGGGCCGTCCCACTAAATGCAGTTCTGTTTGGAGCCACAGTTGTGAGGCTGTAAAGACTAGACTAGACTAGGGTCCTCCTAATTTAATGTGTCGATCATTTGATGTTCCCAGAACAACAAGAGCCGGCACAAAGAGAGAGTGCTGGGAAGCATTAGGCTGACAGGGTGGAAGTAGGGCAGGAGCAGGGGGTGACGAGCAGGTCTGAACAGTTATGCAAATAGCTTGTGTTCGCCTGGTTATGGAGAGGAGAGTGAAAAGGGAACAATTATGATGGGGGGGGGACTTTAAAATAGGACGTCAACCACCAGCCGTGAGCTTCCTGTTTTCATTGGATCTGCAGAGTCGTGTCTTTCTCCACTGCAGCAAAGACCTCCCTCGCCTCAGAGCGCTGAGCTGGTTTATTTAGCCAAGAAATTTAGAGTAAACTTTATTGCTACTGATACATCCTCCACAAAATCAAAAGTCAACTAACTCTGACATGGTGATTTTGCATTTACAACAAACTCTTTACATATAATGTCCTGTGATTACAGAGGAAAACAAATCAGATTATTCACACCACCTCTGCAGCGGCTCACACATTTGATATATTTGAATGAGGAGGGGCCTGATGAGAGGACACAACAAACTACTAAAAGAACCTCAATGACTCCAGTGTCTTTTCTTTGTCATTTGACTTCCCATTGTGAGTCCCAGCAAGGTAGCTACAGGCCACAGACAAAAAGAGACTGTGTATTGGTTGGGAAAATGGCCCTTTACTCCAACACAATGGAACTTTTCACAGGCTTTTTTTAGGACATATAACCACCAACCTCCCACCTCTTAAAATTTACATTCTGATATGGAAATAACTCAAAGTTGTCAACAGCTTTTAGAGGTCCCTTGAGTTTATCGAGCTCTTAGTGGAAATATAAACCTGAAGGGTCTCCAGTGAATATCTTGTTTCCAGTAACAATAAGTGGTTTTGTACAGTGGAGAGACGTCCATGCTGTTGTGAAACAAAGAAGATTGGTACGTGACAGAAATTCATCTGATTAAACAAGGCTGCTATTTCCGAGTGACTCACGGATGATCACAAATGAAAGATTTATAGGTTTATAGGTCTCATTATTGAGTGGAAGAAATGATGTTCAACATGTCCAGGCATGTAACCTGAAAGTCTTTAACTGCTGGTTGATCATTTACAGTTTAACAGGATACATCATTTTCATTGGACAGTAAAATCTACTTATTTCTGGTCAAATTTGAAAGAAAATAAACATTTTACATTTATTTATATTGATTGTGATGCCATGAAATATTGTGCCAGTATTAATAGTCAAGACAGAAAGAAGAACATTTGTGCCGCCTTTTGCTTTATCATTATTTATCTCATGCATCATGGGAATGTTTTTTTCCTTTATCTGATGCCCTGGTTTTACCAGTTCATTGTGTCTACCTGAAGGAGGTCCATTCAGACTTATGGGAACTCTCTCTGCAGATCAATAAAAAAAAGTATGTCGTATTTATTTGTCTCTGCAGCAGCTGTAGTATTCTCAGCCATGCTCCTTGGAGAGTTGCCTCTAATGTTGCATGAGGAGGGAAACCGAAACCGAGTTCTGAGGCGGACGCCGGGTCCCCTGGCTCTCACTTCTGGTGTGACCTGTAATCCCATCAGAGCTAGTGTGTCCACACTGGGAAAATAAACAGAACCGAAGACTGATCCCAGTCCCAGGGTAGTCGGTGTAGTCTTATTCCATTTGTACTATTTTTATAGCTCTTGCTCGCACTTAGACAGAGGCATTCAACACCAGCCTTCATCGTGGTTAGCGTTGTTTTCATCATTATGAAAGGGAACAACCATGACTTTAACATTAACACATGTTAAAGACATACAACACGTTTGTCCATCATGTTTGTTTTCTTCAAACTACAAAAAAGAGTCGCCAAACAATGCATGCTGGGAAGTCTGCTTATATGCTAATCTTGTTTCTTTAAAGACTTAATTAGATGAGTTGAGTCACCTCTCAGTAGTTCATTCGTTTTACATTAAGTTCATGACAAAAGAGTAGTTAATTCCACTAAATCCCTGTATGATGTTTTACAGTGCGGTTACAATATTCATTCACCATTCATGTGACCTCATGAAGGAATGAATATAAGTTATGGATATAAGTTGATATTAAGGAGCAGTAAAGTAGAAAGATGTCTTGAAGAACATGATCCAAGATACTGAGTTCAGTGTGCAGGAGATCTAAGACTCAGCTAGCTGACCTTATAATGGGTGAGACTGGAACTTAGTGGATACATATTTGAATCACTAACTAATAAACAAAAGCTTCAAAAAGCAGAAACATTCAGGGGACCATCCTGAGGAATGTTATACAGACTGAAATATAAAATAAATGGAAACATTATGAGTTGAAAAAGAAAGATGTGGCTTAGAGCTAATGCCTTCCATGTTGTATTTTTTCCCCCCAACAAGTTGGATCTATATACACTACGCAGTATCAAGTTATAGCTGACATCTGACAGAGCTGAGCGGGCACATGTGTTTTCAGTCTTGTGGTGTGTATCAGCGAATGAAAAGAGATACCGTAGTGATGCTTTCTGGAGAGTTGTGGGATATTGTGACACTCCGGTCACAGTGCATGATGGGATTCTTTACCTGCTGTACTGTATGTGCATCATCTGTAATCATCTTTGTAGAAGCAGGGACTATAAATAGCAGCTCTCAGATCCCCCCACATGCTGATACCATCAGGGGGGAAATCAAGCACATTGTGGTGTTTATTTGTGGGTTTGCGGGCACTATGCTGAGGAAGTGGGCTTGTCTGGAGAAACTGGGTTTAATCTCTCTGGTATTCAGCAGTAATGTTAGATGGGGGGGTTGGTGTCAAAGATGAGGTGGACTTGTGGGCTGATTTCAAAAGGGACAAAACAGCGTTTTTCTGTCAAGCAAAAGGCTGAAATAAACCGTGAACCGAGGGGGAGGTCGGAGCTAATACGACGGGAGAACTTTACTCTTTCACTTGCCATTTTAACAACTGACATTGTTTTCACAAGTCCAAAAGGCCCAAAAAGAGTTTCCGAGGTGGGACGAATGCCCTGCAAGCCCGGCAGAAAGAGGCGGTCGATCTAAGAAGAATGAAGGCCACAGAGACGGCCCCCTCTGCCTGGTTTCTTATACTTGCTTTTAGACGCCTTTCTATGCACACTTTTAAAAGGTGAACAAAAGACCTTGTCAGGAGCAACAAAGCAGAGAGGTAACTCATGTCCCGTGTGTCCCAGAATTAAAAAGAATGAAACACCTGCAGTGGAAAATAAGTTTTTTCTCCTTCAAAAGATTTGAAACATTTGCAAGTAAAGACAGAGGAGTTAATGAGAGAAGCAGGATGTATTACAGATATGAAGGGTGTGACTCAGCCTTTGCCTTATACACCTTAAAGAACAACATTGACTCTTTGGGAGTTTATCCCAAAGGTGAATATCTGGATCGAGACCAAAATCATCTGTGTTTTCAGCTGCCTTAAAGGTTTGTCTTCATACTCTGGATATTGTTAAATGCCTGAGGATAAGGAGGTTTGGCTTGGAGGATGAAGATGTCCTTAACGATGTGTGTGTTTAACCAGACGTTTGTTTGAAACTGTCTAAACCTGGTGGTTGCTGGGACTCGGGGGGTTACTGAGGCTCCACCAGCTGCATGTTGGTCTGACTGGAACTCTTTTGGTCAGCGTCCCAGCGCCAGACGGCACTCAGTTGTGAGAGCCAGAATTTGAATAACAAGTGTTCGGGAATGGCCAACTGTTTGGAGTCCTCACAAGGTCAGTGAAGAACAATAGAGACTGTTTCTCTGGTGAACACCCAGCTCACACTCGGCTGAATTCAAATGGCTCCACAAGACTAAAGTCTGATTGCAAATTTAGATCTAAATAAAAGGATAAACCTTTTTTCGCAGGCAGTGCCGTGTGAATGATGCAGGTGCAGTTAGAAACACACCTTTCCCTTGTGACCACCTGCAGTTTTGTTTTCTTTGGGTCAATCTTTTACTGGTATTATCTGGAAAAGCCAAACTGAACTCACACACACACACACACACACACACACACACACACACACACACACATAAAGACGCACAGACATATCTATAGCCACGCCCCATTTCGGCGTTACTGGCAGGCATGCTGCATTCAAGGACCTCCCATGAGGCGTGGCCAGCATGGAAGCTTATATATGCTCCCTCGTGCCAATTCATACATTTGCGATTCAGCTATGCACCTTGACGGACGTGTCATTTATCCTTTTGTGCTTTATTGAGAAAAAAACACCATATGGACTTTGCATTGTGGATTCGTTGCACCGCTTCGTAGTTTTTTTTTAGTCCTTTTTAGTTTTAATCATGTTGAAAAATAATGGAAAGAAGACGGCTATATCTGTAGCCAGCACAGCGTGCCTCTGCCTGCTGCTGCTCCTGGTGGCTGTGCAGCATCACCGGGTCCAGGTGGATGAGGAGGCGGGCGGAGAGGACGCCGGGACGCGCTCCCTGCTCCAAGATGCCGCGCGGGGAGAGGAGGAGGCTGACGCACAGCCCGGGAAGAGGGGATTCTCAGCGTACTTCACCAAACTGACCCGGGGACGGAGGGAGGTGGAGAAGCCCGCACGCTCCTCTGCGTCCGCAGCTGACCCGCCTCCAGCCGAGGACATCAGCGCCGATGACATCTTCATCGCTGTGAAGACCACCAAGAAGTTCCACCAGTCCAGGCTCAACCTGCTCCTGGACACATGGATCTCAAGAAACATGCAGCAGGTAAAGGAAAAGTGCAAAATGAATTCTTGATGTCATTCATGTTGCATTCATTTGCACAATCAAATCTTTATCACTGTGCATGCACAAGCTGAAAATTGAGATTTTAGGAAATGATCTGCTCGTTTGTGGGCTGATATCACTGCTGCAGAGCTGAACAATGAGCCAGTGTACACATGCAGGTGATGCCTGTTTGATGGCTGCTTACAGCGCTGTATTGTTCCCCTTGTCACCAGATGACACACTGAAATAGCCACACAACCCCTGTTAACCATGCTGAATTTCTTCAGCTCTGTCACTTTTTATTCTCCTCTGAGTGATGCCCCTGAGAACGGAGGGAGCAGTTTCAGGACTCCCTCTTTCAGCCCCCCTCTCTCCCCGCTCTCTATTATCCCTCCTCTTTTTGGGTGTCCCTGTGAATGCCCCTGGTGCAATGGATGCTTCACAGCACCGACTCCAGCGCTGTCCCCCTTCCAGGACTAACAAAGCGTCTTTCTGAAGGGGAAAGAAAAGCTTTCCCAGCCCCTTGTCTCCCCTCTCTCCATGGGAACGTGGGAGCTGAGTCTGGGTCAAGCTCACTGGAGGGATGGGGAAACGGGGGCTTCGTTAAGGGGATGCCTGGGACAAAGGGGTGCATCTATAGGCAAGTTTGTGTTGGGAAGCAGCACGCTGAGTGTGAAAATGTGGCCTTGAGAACCAAGCTCCTGTAGAGTGTGCACAAAGACACACACACAGCTACAGTGTGGAGAGAACTGTTGCTAGTCAAAGTGATTTTATCCTGCACCCAGAGGTGTCACATGTGCCTTTTAAAAAGTCGTTTTAATTTGCCTCGGGCGCTGTCACACACAGGTTTTCTCTTGCCTCTCTCTTTTATCTCAAGCTCCAGTGAAGTTTGGAGAGAAGTTTACTCTCCAGAGATGTGTTTCATGTCAGGAAAATTGTCCCAATCACAGTCAGTCACTTCGCTCACATGTTAGAGTGAAGATGAGACTGATTTACCTGCACAGCTCACGCTAATGTCCAAACCAGGCTCTATAACATCTGCTTGTATGTGAAGTGATTGTGCTAATTGGTTGTAATTACTGTACTGGATGATGTTAGTTAACCCATCCGACCGAGTTAACAGCAGGGCTTGTAGGCAGGCAGCTGGTTGGTGGCTGCGCGGACAAAAAGAACAGACTGAGCCCACAATGCAAGAGGGAGTTCCTGGAGGAAGGGTGACAGGTGGTCAGGAGAGACAGAACAAAGGACGGCCTTAATGCCAGCCATATGATGTTCCGAGTTCCCACCATGTACATATGGCCGTCCTCCGCGTGCAGGTTTGATTCTCACGCTCAGCTGATGAACATCTGTGGAGTTTGGATCACTTTTGTAGCAGCAGACGCGAGGGACAAAAGTATTATTTCTGCAAAAGCTAATTTAGCAGACTTTTTTTTGAATTTCTGACTGAGCTGTTACTCTTCTGCTCAAAGTGAGACCTCTTCACTCGTATGCAGATGGAGTTGCTATCTTCTGCTGTTCACATGAGAACAGGGAGGGCAGATTATCTCTGTGATAGCTGTGTTGACACAATAGTGCCTGTGGCCTTCTTAATCTTTGAGCCCATTCAGAGCATAAATAGCATCTTTTTTGTAAATCCAGCCAGTTATGTAAAAGGTTACCTTTTGTGCCTAATAAATGCCCAATTTATCTGCAAAATGGTGCTTTTGAAACAGAAAGCCTCTTTTTCACCACAAGCCCTTATATGACTTTCTCATATACAGCACCTCTTCCTGTTCCCCCAATGAATCACCCTGGAACAATATAGCTTCATACTGAGAGCAGGGTGTCTTTGTGATAAAACAAAAGAACAAAATGGATCACAATACTTCCTGTTCCTGAGTTTATATCGGCAGTGAATTGATTTGTAAAACTGGCACGTAGTAGCTGCTTTTATCAGAGCGTAAATTCACTCTGCAGCTGGCACCGACATCTTCATGGTGTGCCATGCATTCCTCTCTTAAGAGTTCGATAATTAGCCAGCGCTCCAACAATGAGCGCTTTTAGCATTTAGGAAAAACACTTGGCGCTGTGGTTGAGTTAATCAGATGGCTCCGATGTGGAGTGGTAAAGTACAAGTGGTCAGAAAGTGGGTGGCTGTCATTCAAGAGGATAGCCTGGTGTTAAAAATATGTGCCTGTTGTTTCAGACAGTTTGCATGCCATCTGCCTCAGCGTTTACTACACTTTGCTGCAGTCATTCTAGCACTCCTGCGACCTGATGTACAAATCATTTGTCCTGATTAAAAAGTGCTGAAAATTCTTTGAATTTCTGGGACAGAGGAGGAAAGGAGCCAGGGTGGAAGTGGTTGATGGAGGGAGGGGAGCCTGATGCCCTTCCTTCCCGTGGAGCTGGAGACAGCCAGCCAGGCACCACGTTCAGCTCAGACAAGGCCGTGCCAGGCCTTCCTGTGGTCAGGAGTGCAGCCTCCCCCCTCCTCTCTTTGCTCTCATCTCCCTCTTCTCCTCACCCTGTGCCCCCTAACCTCTTATCTCTGCTTCACACACATCTTTTCTTTTTTTTGTTGATTTTGGTATGAATTAGTATTCCATGAAAGTAACTGTTTCAGTTACGAAACAAAGACTGTAAAAAAAAAACCCTTCCCCGGGAGATTTCTCTTTAGTTAACTCCTGCAGCTGTATGCAAATGTAGGCAAACATATTTAGAATTTACCCAGTGGAGACTTTACCCAGCATGAAAACTCACAGCATTGTTCTATTCAAGGGGCTCTGGCCGTGTATGTGGCCCGGAGGAGGAGGGAGGGGGGCAGGATAGGGGTTGGAAAGGGGGTGAATGGCCACACACGGTTTTCGATTTACTAATCAGCAGTGAGATTCCACCCCTCCCCTCCATCCCCCCGCCCTCTCTTTCTGTCAGTGCCCTGGCAGCTCTGGCAGCTGCCTCAGTGATTAGGCTGTCTATTCAACGGGCTTTAAAGCAAACAGCGCCAGCCTCTGATCCCTTCACCAGTGAAACCACCACCCTTCCTTAAACAAATACAGGCTCATGCCTTTAGCAGCAAGCAACATCTGCCCAGAGTTTGCTCCACAAACAGTTCAGGCGGCCTTGCCTTGTGCTGAAAAAGAAAGCTGAATGCACATCACAAAATCGCAGTCGCTCAGCAGCAGGGTAGCAAACTTGCAGGAATGTGGGTTACAGTTGACAAAAGCCGTTCTGTCAGTGAGTGTGAAGGCACCACGACCTGGCGTGTAGAGACACGTGGCGTAGATAAGGTAGCGTGATGTGCGGCAGGTGCTGCCTCACCTGAGGTGAAGGGTAAACAGACCACTGGCGGTTACAAAGCCCAGGGCCGGCAGTCCTTTTCATCATCACTATTCAGCAGCTTGCACCTGCTCAGTGTGAGCTATCATAAAGAGGAGTCTAATCTTCCCCCTGCTCCTTTTAAAGTGTGTTCCCGTAAGGTGCCCTTTGTTGTTAACTCCTTTTATGACTAACTGCTACATTTAACAAGCGCCTGCAGTCTTGTGGCTCGATTCTTGAACCTGTCAGTCATACAGCAGCGAGCACACAGAGGATTGCGCTGGTGGTTTGTCAGATCTGTGTGCTTCTGTTTTAGCTGCATTCAACATGTTGAAGCCCGGCAGCAGGTCCGGCAGAGCGAAGGGGCTCAGCTGGGGGATGGGATACATGAATGGGGTGTGCGCGGGGGCGGACAGTCTGCCTCCTGCTTTGTTCTATGTCTGGGATGCTTCGGGGCGGCAGCAGAGTTGCCATGGAGAGAGTGAAACACGGGACAAAAGGCCTTTATTAGAGCAGGGGGTTGTTTAACTCAATGTGTTTTCCACTGCATAAAAGACATGTTGATTGATGCTAATCACACCGGGCTGGATGTGAGGAAGAAGGACTTTGGACACACTGTTGAATTTGATCGTGTGACCGCGCCACATGATCACCCAAAGTCGTTTTGATTTTATGGATTTAAAGACCAAGTCCATTTATCTGTAATCTCCCTTGTTTGTTTACAGACCTACATCTTCACAGACGGAGAAGATGAGGAGCTAAAAAAGAAAATTGGTAAGTTTTATGAGGGGAGTTTCATGTTGGGAACAGAGATGCATATTGTTTAATTAGAGAGGGGACCAACTCTGAATTTCTGGGAAACTAAATCACATTTTAAAGGTCATAAAAATTCTGCTTTGAGCTTTTTGCCTCTGTGAAAGATGGTATTAAAATACATAGAGCCTCCATTGATGGTGTCATCTTTAACTAAAAGTCCTCCTGTTTCTTTCACTGTTGCCACAGGGAGTCATGCAATCAACACCAACTGCTCTGCAGCTCACAGCCGACAAGCTCTGTCTTGCAAGATGGCGGTGGAATATGACAAGTTCATAGAGTCGGGGAAAAAGTAAGTATCACTCACACTTGATATTTATTTAGATTTTTAATTAGTTTGAATATCTCAGTATCTAATATATCTCCTGTTTCTGCTTCTTAGGTGGTTCTGTCATGTAGATGACGACAACTACGTGAATGTTCGGACTCTGGTGAAGTTCCTGTCCCAGTACCCCCACACCCAGGACATGTACCTCGGTAAACCCAGCCTGGACCGGCCCATAGAGGCCACAGAGAGGCTGGGGGACAATAAGATGGTACGTAGAAGATTCTTGTTTTTGGGGCATAATATTTTCAAGACCATACGGGTTATTTGTCAGATAATTCTGTATATTAACAACCTTTGTCTGTGTCCTTATAGAAACCAGTCAACTTCTGGTTTGCTACTGGAGGAGCTGGCTTCTGTGTGAGTCGGGGTCTGGCGCTGAAGATGAGCCCATGGGCCAGGTAAGATACAGATAGTGCTACTGTCAGTCAGATAAGTTTGAGGATAATTGTAGCTCATTATGACCTTATCTTTTACTCACATGTCCTAGTTATATGTTTAGAAATGCTGAATAAGTACGCTATGGCCACCAGTAGGTGAGTCACATCAACACTGACCAGGTGCCTGTCTGTTTTTCGTCTTTCCAGTGGCGGTCACTTCATGAACACGGCGGAGAAGATCCGCTTGCCGGACGACTGCACCATCGGCTACATCATCGAGTCGGTTCTGGGGGTTCCTCTGACCCGCAGCAACCTGTTTCACTCCCACCTGGAGAACCTGCAACAAGTGTCCAGATCTGAGATACACAAGCAGGTGAGAGGTTTATCACTCATCCTTTTTTTAATTATACACGATCAGTATGAAGTCACGAATCAGTGTGGCAGAGGTGCTTCTTCTGTGTTGCTCATGTTTCTGCTGTAATCTTTCCTCCAGATCACCCTCAGTTATGGGATGTTTGAAAACAAGAGCAACATCATCAATTTGAAAGGGGCTTTTCCTGTGGAGGAGGATCCATCAAGGTGAGAGATTGTTCTGTATTTAATGACGTGACACCGATTTAAACACTTTTCAGCGCATCTAACTCTAACCCTCTTATCTCTGTCTTCCAGGTTCAAGTCTGTGCACTGTCTCCTGTACCCAGACACCCCATGGTGTCCCCCCCAGGTTGCCTTTTAGGGCGACCGCTCCTTTCTCATCCTCGTCCCCGTCGTGCCTCGGTATCTGAAAGGCTCGTGGGGACCAGTGTTTGGTATTAGACCACGCGGCTGCTGTATTCTTGCTGCAGTTGTGCGCGGTCTTTAATAGTTTTACTGGGCTGCTGTGCGGCCCGCATCGGGACTATTCCTTCCCGTCTGGAGCCAGGACCTCTACCCATAATGCTCGGGTGGAGGACTCCAGCTCTCGGCAGGAAGTAGCTTTCAGCGTTAAGCTTTGCAGGCAATCAGTTGAGCTTTGTGATGTATATGTTGCTTGTAAATGTATCTGCAATTCTCATAGAATGTATTGTCATATATTCAAGCCTTTTTGCCAGCTTTACATTAACATGTTTTTTGTTTTAGCTTTTAAAAATGCAAAGCCATGCAGGTCTTTGTTTGTAGGCTTTTTGGCTTTTATCACATATAATTGGCTTTTTCGGGCATTTTTGTTTAGATCTTTTAACTGCGATGACTCCGGACAAACGCTCTAATATGAAGATATTGTTATGCTTTTAAGTTAACAGTGTTATTTTTCCCACAACTTGAGCTGGCAATAGGCAGATTTCCAAATGCATCCATGGGTGACCTAATCTGAAGTATGTCAGGACAAAGCACTTTTCCCTTTTAGATATTTTTTGGTGAACAGACCTAATTTACGTCCTTTAATGACATGCTTCAGATTTGTGTCCAAACTAACAAAAAAAAACCCCATAACCCCTCAAAATCTCTACATCTGTTCATTCTTATGTATTTAATAACACTCCTTGCATTTGTTACAATCAGGGAAAAACAATGAGTGGAAGAGATTTTGATTTGGGGTTACAATCAGCTTTTGAATTGCTTTGAAAAGCTTCTTCTTTTTGTTTAAAAAATTGCACAGCTGAGTTTCAAATGAGCTGATATTTGCTCCTGGGAAGACACTCACCTCATAAGGTCCAACAGTGGAGAATTGGTGACTTTTATGTTGGATGAATGCCGACTGAAGAGAACAGCTTGAGTCAATGGCATCCAAATAATAACCACATGTGTAATCTGAGCCACAGTCTGTAATAGCTTGCACAAAAGACTGATGCGCCTCTGTTATTATTAACATTTGTGTTCTTTATTTACACATAATACTGGCTGATTACTGCTGAGGCCTGTGAGGTGAGAACTTAACAAGAGCAACATCAGTGTTTCCACATGGAGGTGTTTGTTCCCTCTGTGTCGTCTCTCACCCATATTGGGTTACTCTGTATATCTCTATTACAGTATTGTGTACTGTGCCTATGTTTAAATTAGTAGTGATTGTATAATGTTTAGAATGTAATTTCCCCTTTGTGGTTTACATACGCTTTTAATGACCTGGACATGATTTTTGTACTGCTTTGAACTGTGTTAAATGACTGTGGTGTTTATTCTCCAGTATCTGGAGGGTTTGAACAGTTCATTCCCAATACTGGCTTCTCAGGGATTATGAGCTGATCCTGGTATTAACTACCATGGGACCCACGGTGGGACCTAAAACTTTGAATAAAAGTGCATAACCACTGAGAAACTTTACACATTTGGTCATGTGTTCATTTGACTGCCTTCCAAGTTCAAGATGATACATTTAATGTTCAAAATAATCACGTTTTCTTACTTATGTCAGTCAAAAAGATGATCTGGTAGCATGGAAATGTATAGACAGGTATCTTTTAAAAATAATATGGACAATGAGCAAGCAGAGTTGCATGTCGTTTGCAGTGGAAACCAGAAGAAACTCTCAAAAACATAGGAAGAACGTGTTGACCACAAAGATATTTGTGGTCAACATTTGATGAAAACATACTCCATTGAAGTTCCCATCTAAATTTCTCAGATGGTTTCATTTAGAAAAGTAAAATTATTAAAAGAGATATGTCCAAAAAACAAATGCAAATTTTTGTAGCTGGACTCTTATTTTTTTCCCTACCCCATATGTCATATTACGACTCAACCCCTAAGTTGGGAACCACTGCACTGAAATAACTGTATATAAAGTAGTTAAAACATTTGGGGAAATATGATTATTCACTTTCTAGATGAGAAGTTTGGTATCACTCTCACGTCTGTTTGCTAACTATGAAGCCACTGCCAGCAGCCGGAAGGGCTAACTTAGCTTAGCATAAAGACTGAAAACAGGGGGAAACAGGTAGCCTGACTCTGTCCAAAGGTAACAAAATCCATCTACCAGCGCCTCTAAAGCTCACTAATTAACACGTTATACATTGTTTGTTAATCTGTTCAGAAACCAGTGTAAAAACGAATAATTTGCAGTTTTACAGGGTGTTATGTAACTGACTATTTCTTGGCTGGGACCAGTAACTTCCTGGAGTCTCCACTGGTTGCCTGGCAACTGTTCAGAGCCAAGAAATGTTAAAACTCCATGTAAAACAGCGGAAGTAAAGATTTAGCAAAGAAGTGTTAAGTATCAATGTAAAATCAGTGGTAGAAAGTAACTAAGTACATTTTCTCAATTACTGTAAGTACTGTACTTGCATGTACTTCACTGAGTACTTAGATTTTATGCTACTTTATACAGTACTTCCACTCAGAGGGAAATACTGAACAATTTACTCCTTTTAAAAAGCTATAATAAGCACATAATATATGATGCACTGTTATTATTATATAGTAGAAGAAAGCAGCCAATGGTGTATAAAATAGGTAAAATTAGCTCCACAGCAGCCGGCTACAACATTAAAATGCTGCTTACATGTTGATGCATCAATCTAATGATATAATATGTAACATTGTAACACTGTGAAAAGCCCTTTTGGACTTTTACTTGTGATGGGCTATTTTTACATTGTGGTGTTGCTCCTTTTACTTAAGTAAAGGATCTGAATACTTCCACCACTGATTGTAATGAATGGTCCCAATCAGAGTGCTCCTGAAATTGGAGATAGAAAGTTTTTCACACGATGAGGGAAAAATCTATTATATCAAAGAATTTTAGGTCTAAAAAAGCTGCCTCACAGCATTTTACACTCACATCAAGAATAAAATTCTGACAAAAAGACAGAATAGTTGGAATTTTTCTAATAATCAGCATAAAATACAATTTATGAAAACACCATCAACCTCCATAAGCACATGCTGGCTGAACTCTGGCAGACACGGAGCCGAAGATCCATCACCAAAGCCTTGCATGGGAGACAAATTACTCGGAGCAAACATCCCCACCACAAACCATAATGACAGCTTTGCCTTCCAGAGATGTATAGTGGGAAAAACGGCAGTCTTTCATGTGTCTAAATCTCATGTTCAGACAGACATCAGTCATCTGCACCCTCTTTTTTCCTCTCTGTTGACTCATAAAGTGTTTCCAATAACTCTGTACAGAAGTTTCAAATCACATATCATATGAAATAGCACAATCAAAGCAGTTTGATTGGTAGCTGTAACCATTTATTCAGTGGCAAATGGTTGATCACTCAGCTTGCTAACAAGAGGAAGAGAGAGATCCCTCCTCTGGCACTGCACCCATGGGAAAAGAGGGCATGTGGCTTAAGTATAAAACTCTTTGTGTTATTAAACTGGCAAGCTGAGAATGTGCAAACAGTAATCGGATCAACAGCAGTTTGATCTTTTCTTACAAAAGAGGAAGGTTTTTACATAAATAAATCATTAGAGTGTTGGTCTAATCTGTCTCTACTCTTTTTAAGCTCACACTCTCAAGACTGTCACTTGTATGAAAGTCATAACCGAAGAGACATATACACTATCACAGCCATTCAAATCATTAAAAGGGAGGTATAATTCAGTAAGAAGTCTGGATGTGCAGTATGGCAATGAGAGGAAATAAAGTAGGCGTATGAGATTTAAATTTGCCTTCAAGCATTTCCTCCGGCTCATGTGCTCTGCATCAGTGATCCCTCAAACGTACCAATCTGTCACATCTGTGAGCAGCTTTGAATGAACGGCAGTTGTTACATGTGATTACTGTCCTTTGGTGGTTTTCCACTGTTTATCTTTCCTCAACGTTTGCTATTGCAATTATGTCTGTTCCCAAACCAGCAGCGGCGGAATAATATATACAGTCAGACTGAGCTTTTAAGTGCACGCTATTAGCATTTCAATTTACCCCCGAGCCGAAGCCAAGTTTGCAGCCTCACACAGGGAGACGGTTTGGATAGAGGACGGAGATTTGACAGAGAGGAGGAACCACTT
This sequence comes from Oplegnathus fasciatus, assembly GCA_003416845.1. Taxonomy (NCBI): domain Eukaryota; kingdom Metazoa; phylum Chordata; class Actinopteri; order Centrarchiformes; family Oplegnathidae; genus Oplegnathus; species Oplegnathus fasciatus. Next base: position 467,144 of record NTHP01000008.1, read on the forward strand.
GAGACTCTAAATGTGGCTTTGTAAATGACAGTGTTAGTATAACAGGTAGTTGAGTGAATCAGTACTTAAATAAAAGTACACAAGTATAAGTTTGTTTAATCTGTACAAACTGAACTATTACTTGGTCGGGCCCTGTTGCCCGGCAACCAGCAGAGACTCCGAGAACTTGTCCGACATGACCTACCGTTACTCCTATTTTTATATTAATTTAACAAACAAGTTAAAATGTGTAAGATCCGCCTACCAGCACTTCTAAAGTTGACTAAAACACGTTATGTTCGCTTGTTTAATTCCTACAAAAACTGAAGTTTAAAAACAACATGGTTTTATGGAAAGTTTCAACAACTAATTCTTGGCTCTGAACAGTTGCCAGGCAACCAGTGGAGACTTCAGGAAGTTACTGGTCCCAGCCAAGAAATAGTCGGTTACATAACACCCTGTTAAACTGCAAATTGTCCGTTTTTGAACAGATTACCAAACGATATATAACGTGTTAATTAGTGAGCTTTAGAGGTGCAGGTAGGCTGATTTTGTTAGCGTTGGACAGAGACAGGCTAGCTGTTTCCCCCTGTTTCCAGTCTTGGTGCTAAGCTAAGCTAAGCAGCTGCTAGCTGTAGCTTCATATTTAATGGACAGATATGAGAGTGGTATCTTCTGATCTAACTCTTCACCAGAAAGCAAATTTCCAAACTATTCCTTAAAGTAAAAACTTTAATGGAGTATGTTAACATTGAGGTATTATTCCTTTTACTTAAGTGAAGGGTTTCAGTAGTTCCTCCACTGTAAACTGCACTATTTGCAGCATACTGCAACATATCTTTAAATAAGAATTCAGTTTCATGATTGAAAGCATGACTCAGGTGTAACGTCTGCAAAGGTCTGTCATCAGCTCTTAGCAGTGGGATGATTTCAGTAACACTGTTTTGCATATGTATGGAGTGGCAACAGGTGAGAGATTACAAGAACACAAACATCCAACTGCAGACTTCCACCGCCGGTCGACCACCTAACTGTCAGTGAACTGTGGTGAAATATGACTGGAGGCTGCTGCTGATTATCTTCCAGTGATAAAGGATCTGGTATCCAAAATGTCTATCATGTTCTGTTTACAAAACATAAACGTCCTGCATGACTTGTGTCTGTCCCAGTTTGAGTCATACTTGAGGAGAAATGCAGCTTCTCTGCACACCTACATTTGTCTCACCCCAGGGAGAAACCAAATAAAAGCCTGACAGCCTGTGCTAAAAGCCATTAAGAACTTTTAGTTTCAAATCCAACTACAGGATATTCTGCATATCACGCTGTCATTGCAACTAAATTTGTGTGTGTAGATACCAAAAAATAGTGGCAGAGCATCATGGATGGATCACTGAATAGGCCTACCAGGTACAGTCCCAGAGGCCCCAAACCAGAGCCTCTGTATGAAGTCTCTGGTAACATTTGTTATTGGAAAGTCAATCAAATGACAACAAAGAGATGCAAAACAAGACACAAAATCACTAAAAAGAGGCATTAAATGACTTAAGAAACTCATAAAGACCACAACGACATGCAAAATGACCACAAAGAGATGCAAAATGACTATAAAGTGACCACAAAGTGATGCAAGAAATGCAAAATGACAAAAAAGCAACGCAAAACCCTTAAAAACAGATATGAAATGACTAAAAAGGCACATAACAAGCTCAGAGATGCAAAATGATGACAAAGAGACGTAAAACAACTAAAAAGAAATGCAAAATGACTGAAAAGAGAAGTTTAATTTATGTATATTTATATTTTAGTACATTTATGTATACTAAAATATAAGAATATCTTTAAAACACTGGATATGAAGGCTTCACAGGTCTTAACGATGACATTATTTCAGCCCTGTCTGAAGGTGGAATGACAGGAAACACTTGATGCTTGTAAGTCTGTTAACCGTTTGTACCCTGCTGATTGAAACACAAACACGTAGGTGTGTATTCTTGCACCTCCTATCAGCGCTCTGAGTGGAATGTGTGAAATTTCACAACTCTGTAAAGTCGCCTTCTTTGTCTTTGTTTGTGGCTCTAACTGTCAGTGAAATGGAAACCCCCGGAGTGGGAGGTGAGGAGCAGATCTGGTGAAGTATGGATGACAGAGGGACATTCCTCAGAGTGCGGGGGATTACAGTCGCACATTGTCTTCATGACTCTCCTTTGCTATATCAGTCAGTCTCCAATTAACAGGCTGCATTGTCTGCAGGATTAGGAGCGGCGGGACAAGTCCCATTGGCCCACGGAGAGATCTCACAGCAACTGGCACAGACCTTAATCCTGCTCAACATGTGCTCTACAGGCCGACCAAGTGGGTGTTTACTATAATCCAGGTATCACATATCCCGGCTGTAAAAGGACTTGAACTTCACAGTAAGCAGCACTTGAGTGGAGGACTTGAGGAATCTGGAGGATGACCAGCCTGCCTGGCTGAAGCTGACCAGGACCTTTGTTCTGTGTTGCAGGAAATGATTCATTTTCACATTAAGTGTTGTTTTTTTTAAGTCAAATTAATTTCATGCTGCCAGACTCTGTACAAAAATCTTATTATTTTCAGTATTTAAACATTCAGATTTTTAACAGAATGTCAGAATTGTGGGATTCAAATCAGAATTATTCATTTTATCTCTTAAAATTTCTTTGTTTTAATTACAATTATGAAACCAATCTCAGAACTTTTTCACATCTAATAAATAAATGACTAAACAAGATGTAATTTTCAGGATAACAGACATCATTTCATCATTATCATGTGCCATCCTGTGATACACAAGGTTAACTGGTACACACCTAACCCACCTTATTTTAACAACCTTTATCATTTATAAGCCATATAGAAACATATAATAAATTGTTTATAACATGCAATAAAGTTGATATAAGCAGATATAAAGCCTTTTTAACGCTTTTATTAATATGTAGTGTTTTCAACAATTATAACTTCTCTTATTGAGACATATTTTGTCTGATTACAACTGTGTTATATTGTCATTCATTATCTGTTTTGCTTCACATAAGAAGTTTAAAGTGTTGATAACTACATCAATAAACACTTAAAAAGACTCTATATCTGCTTACACCTACATTATAGTGTTACAAACCATTTATTAAATGTTCACATACTGCTTATGAATGCTAAATAGGGGTGAGTGGTTAAAATAAAGTGATATTTTTTATACTTTTCAGTACTAAGTTATATAAAATAACCTTTATTTTTAATGTTGGCACATTTGCAGAAAGTGTTTAAGAAGCATGAACAGTCATCACTCGTCCTTATGCTGGTTTGTTCGTAGGAAAAGGTCAAACTGTTAGAAAAACGGACTTCAAAATTAAAAATGACACGACTAAAATGACTATTTAATGCTATCCCTACATTAATGATGGTGATTCAAACTGTCAGATAGCTCAGCTGTCATTGTCTATAGCTTATACAGCAGCATAAAATGTATTATATGACAGTAATTTACATCAGAGTGAAATAACGGAGTCACGGTTGCTTGGCAGAAATGCAAATCAGGATGCTGTACAACCTCAGGCAGTGATAACTCATCATTAACATCTCAGTGACCTTATGGGAAGATTTATGGATAATCTTAACCATATTTGACCAAAACCTCTCAATTTGGGCGCATTTTGTCTGTGTCTGAACAACTCTCTCCTTGTATAAATTGTGTTTTTCAATGTTTGCTGTCACCTTGGTAATAAGGAAACATTATTGTCCTGGCTGTGAGGTGAGGTAATGTGGTCAAATCTCTAATGTGGTTCATTTTTAATGTGGTGGTGAACCACTGGATCATGACAAATTCTTCACGCAGACAACTTTAAAAGAACAGGAAGGAAAGGGAAGAGCTTTGAGAAAGTCATGGAGCATCACAGCGAGCAGGGGGCTCTGTGTGGAGTAAAAAGGTGAGGACGGGGATAACCAGACAGCTCCATAAATCCTTCACTGGGTACGTGCTCCCTCTGACTGGTCCGGGTGATGAGTATAAAGGAGGAGGTGAGGTGTGAATAACGTGAGCAATGACTCCCAGGACACAGCTGCCTCCCTCTGAGCCCGGCCACAAAAGAGACGAAACAGGCAGCTTCGCGATCACTGCGTCAACAAAGCGGCAGGATTCCCTCCAGAAACGGGACACAAAGGTGCTCACATCCTGTGTTTGCGTTCAGTGTTCATCTGCCTTGTCTATCCTCTGATGACAAGGTGTACATGTTGAGAAATGAGAGGTAAAAGTGAACATTATTACACCACATTACTGTTAGAAATATTGTACTTTTTACTTCATTACATTTATTTGGCAGCTGTAGTTATCTTTTTTTTGCTTATGACCCCTCACAAAAAAGCTAGTTGGAGCCCCTTGTTATGCTTCAGATGTCTATGAATTGTTCCAGGAAAGATTTCTCCTCCAAATATCTCATATGGTTTCATTTAAATAACAGTTTGAAGCCCAAAAAGGCAAAATAATTCAATATTTCACAAAAAAGCAAAGATTATAGAAAAGTCCAAAAAATAAATACAAATTTGTGTAGCAGAACTTTGTTTCATCTTCTCTCCTCTCCCATTAATCATCACGATCCCTCAGATTTATCATGCGACCCTTCGGAGGGGGCTCGAACAAAACTGGTTGACTGTATATAAAGTAGTTAAAACTAGCTTCATCTCGACCAGCTACAGGTGTAAAATGCTGCTTACACATTGACGCATTCTAATATGTCAGTCACTGTAACATGCTTAGTGTCCATTGTGAGTCTCTGTAGTTTAATTTCATACTGACATGAACGGAAAATGCTAGTATTCAGAAAGGTAGGAAATACATCTAAATATTTATGCCAAGCTGCTCTGGAAAATGCCAGTCAGAAATGTATTGTATATGTGATATGTATTTGGTGGGATAAAACATGCAAAACCACAGGTTTATGCTCCGAAACATCATTTCTTGTGGGTGTGGAGAAAACTGGAGACAGAGTAAGAACCTACGAGGTCTCAATAAACAGGGTTGGGATGCTGCCTGCCCTGTGATCTAGGGTGATAAAATGGGTGCATTTTTAAATGGAAGTCTTGCCTTGTGCAGCTTTAACTCTCTCGTGTGTCTCCTGGCCGTCATGCAGCTGCCTGGCATTGAGGAAAAGGAGAGCTGTGGTCCAACCACCTGGAAGAGAGCCAAGCCAGACTCAGGAAGTGTCTGTGTGGGGGGGGGGGTCAGAGGGTGCAGGCACCTCCCTCCTCCCCCCTCCGCCTCCCTCCCTCTCCATTCAGCTCCTCACCTCAAAGCATTAGTAATGCATTCCTCCAGTCCAGCAACAAGCAGGGTAATTCAATTTCCTCGACAGTGAGACCGTGTGAAATTTAATTTGCATCTCTGGGTCTCGGTGTAAGATGGGTTGTAAAAACCTCTCTGCCTCCATCATGCTTTGTTTACTGCTTTGTTTAGTTCGGCCCCCGCAATAAACAGCAGGGAACCCAGGAGACGATGTAATCTCTAGATTCATCTTTAATGACAGAAAATATCTCGAAAGATTAAAGACAGTGTTGTATTTACTGCCAAAACACTGGTGCATTTTAATATTTTAGTAGTCTGTTTGTAGTTTGTACCATAAATACACATTTTGAATGAATGACAAAGGTTCTCTGAAACATTTATAGACGTAATAATAAAAAATAGTAAAGCTTGGTCCAAGTATGTTAAGATTCGGTGGATAAAAACTGTTTTTAAGATAAATATGACCCACTTCCTGTATCTCTTTATAACCCATTTCAACCCCCAGACATCCACATGAGAAGTCAGCGTTTGGGGCGACAGCAGCTGGCCGGCGGTATGAAGGAAGTTGACAAAACCAGACTGGTGGCCCGGCGCTGACACTGACCTCTCGCCTGCTGTCGGCCCAGAAAGGTCAGAAACACAAAACTGCCTTTCTGCTCCTCTCAAAGTCATCTGCATGCAGGCCTGTGGTCTGTCACTGCACTGCAGAAGAAATAAATACCAACATACACATATAATCACCAGGAGAAATACCACTACTACTACTCTCTCCAGAAATCACACATTCTGTAGAAATGTAGACAATCTGAAAACCTTGGAAAGAATTGAATTAGATTCCCACGTTAATGTAAAGAAAAAGAAACCTAAATTAGGCTTTTATTTTCTTAAAAGAAACCCCAGGCATTAACTACTTTTATTTTCCTCTCTGCTTTGGCAGAAGAAATAAGTCTTACATTACTTTTAACTTTTTTATGTGCATCATATATTAATAATAGTTGAGACAAAAAAGCAAAACATACTCACTCTATACTAACGACATATAATGATTCCCACACTTATTCACAGCCTTATTTAATTCTTATGTTGACAGCTTCTTATTCTCTTCTTGTTATGTGATTATATTGTTTCACCTTTTGCTGTTTTAACCGAATTCCCCGCAGGTATATCACCGTTTCATCTCATTTCATATTACGTACTTAATTCATGGTTCTGATGATGTCACTTGTGATTGGATCCGCGTGATACCAGTTATCTATGATCACCAGTGTTAGGGTCAGTGCAGTCAGGTAACGCCAAGTTGAATTTGCTTCGTGCTAAAGGCCCTCAGATCATCTAGCTGGATAATCAGTGTTCCTAGAGTCGGCTCAGATAACTTGGTAAAACCGCATTTTCCTACAATGAACCCTGGGCTTGGAATAATTTACTACATCTGGAAACTCTACCGTCATATCAGGCGTTCAAGCATCACATTCAAAAAAAGTTTCATGAGGAATGTAATTGTTTCAAATAGTCAAGTTTTATCCCTCTCATGTCTCTCGGGTCCTGTATTGTTGTGCTACATGTGACTGTTGTACATTAATGATTGAATAATGAAAGACTTTCTGGTTAAATAAAGGTTGAGTAAAAAACAAAACACTAAAGGCAACATTAAAATCTTCCAGGCAGCATTAAAATATACTTCACATACAGCCATTTGTTGATATGTGTTAAAACCTTTCTGTTGTATAATTGTATTGCATCACATACGTACATTGGCCATTATAATTTTATATTTTGTATATTTGTCATTCGTAAAGAGTTGAGGTTTCTGTTCTACTTGTTAAAGCACAAGAAAAATTGTGTTATAAAAAGGAAAAAAGGACCAGTAAACTCTGTAAAAGTAAAAGCTGGCAGTGGAGTTTTGCTGCTACCTAGTGTCTGTTCCTGGTCAGGATGGATTTTGCTTTACAAGTGGAAATATTTAAATCGATTAACATAAAGAAATCTAATGAGCAGGTGCACTACAGTTAAGGTTTGTTTAATTTCAAAACACAGCATTCAAGCTCAATATAACCACAGGTTTTACATGTACACATTTTAGAAATCGCAAAAATGATGTACAAAATTAAAAAACAAAACAAAAAAAAACATCTACAGTGATTTTTTTCCAGAAAAAAAACCCTCAATGTAAATTAAAATCTATTTACCGTATTCACATTAATGAAGCAACACATTGTGACTGCTACAGATTCTAAAATGAAATAAAAAAAAACAACCTACAAGCAAATCAAATAGAAAAATGTTTAAAAATGTGAAATAAGCTTTGTAAGAAATTAAAAATGAAATGTCAATTTCAGCCATTTTTTTTCCTTCATTTTGTAAATGTGTATAATCTGTACAACAGCCTTGCATTACAAACAACAAAGAGAATATGACTACTACCCAAAAACAGAAAGATTGCATCAGTGTAATAATGTTTTACGGAGCAGAAATGATTTGAAAAAGTCTCATTTTCTCATGTGGTTGCACAGGCAACCAGGCGCTGTCAACTTTACAAACTGGCCTAAAGTAAAGACATTTAAAAAGATATTCAGATAGTAAAAGAGTTGTGCTTAACTTGTTGGCACAGTCTCAGAAAATCACCCCTTGTACTGGTCAAAATGCACGTCTAAGAGAAGCAAGTTGAGGCAGCACAAAGTACAAAGGTCTCACTCCGCATTTGAAGGATCGTCAAGCTTCAAGAGGAAAGTCAGCAGATTTCCTTTGACAATTTCCAGATGATAGAGAGAGCAGAGTTATCACAATCCCTTCACAGCATCCACTCACTCATATCTACTTTTGTTATAAATGCTAAAACACATTTGTGAGACACTGCAACGTCAATGCATAAAGTTTCTCTTTAAATTTCTCTCAGAAACTGCGATATGCATATTTTCACGTACACTTGCATTAAGATTCGATTCTTGTTGGGATAATCAGTGAGAGGAATTTCTAACTCTTATTAACTGCTGCATTTGGTAGAAAAGATCAGAGTCAAGGACGTGTGTGTGTGTGTGTGTGTGTGTGTGTGTGGACAATTCCCAGTTCTGTTAAGGGAGACGAGGCTCTACAACTTAACGGGAACGTGGAGAGAATAACAAGCAGTCTGGTGAAGTGGCAAATTATCGTAAAAAGTCTTGGAGTAATGTTGCAGAAGACATCGAGCGCAACTCTGTCCTCCTCCGCTTCACCATCGCCTTCAAAGGGCTGTAAAAAAAAAGTTTCTGCTTCCAGTAGTATAAAAACTTCTCGTTTCATCCTTTTTTTTTTGTT
>NTHP01000008.1:475769-489859 GCA_003416845.1 Oplegnathus fasciatus
TGTTTTTTTTTTTGGAGAAGATCATCGTCATCCCGCTGTGACTCTTCTTGTCGAACAGCTGCATTTCCATCACGCAGCTCATCTTTGTCCTTATCAAATCCTCTGAGAGCATGTGCCAGAATCAAGTTCACAGCTTCACAAGTTACAGTCACTGCTGTGGAATAGTGGCTCATCAATGTATTTTTTAAAAAATGCCACAGGAAATAACAGTGTCCCATGAAGGAAAAAAAAGATTTCTTTATTTTTTTTTTTTTAGACCTGTAAGACGTGCAACACTGCAGGAAAACTGGTCCCAGACATTAAATTGAACACAAAATGCAAAAACAAGCCAATGTGCATGTGTGATATACAGTATGGCGACATTAACTGGAGAATAACGCAAATCTGACTTTCAAGTTCCACAAGTAGAAAGAAAACCTGAGGAATGGAGATGTTGCTCTGTGAAATTAATCTATTCTACGACAGTTTGATCTACGTTGAGTGTGAGAACTAATGTCTTCACTTCAGGTGGGAAGACACCAGTTGATTCCTCTCGTATTTATGTGTAAGGCATTTCTCTTACTCTCCCACAGCAACGAGAGAGTACGGTACAGTACAAAACAACAACCAGTAGTAATCAGTGTTAGTCTATGAGCACTTCCAGAGTCCTCAACACTGCAATGCCTTGTTAGACGTGACACTGTGCATGTCATGGTGCATTCATGTGGAAAGAATAAAAAAAAAAAAGAAAATAAAAACAATGAAGTTGGAGTGTAAAAGTCAGTCCAGGCTCCATCACGTCGAGGAGTTGCAGATGAATTCCCAGCAAAATGATGATTCTTGCAATAATGAACATCAGCCGAGGATTGTGGAAATTGGAAAAGCATGTCCTGACTAATGAGATGAGATCTGCAGGATTCCTTAAGGTTTGATTCAACCAACCAGCAAAAGCACATTTGGTTTTCCATTTTAAGTCAAGTGAGAAGGTGGAGGAAAGCAGAGGGAGGAAACCATCTATGAGAGATAATGACTGACTGACGGACTGGATGAGTGATTGGATGGCTGACCGACCTCAGAGACGTCAGTGCTGCAGACCGGACGAGTCCGGTGTCGTCTAATGTGCCGGAGGGTTGTTGGGATCTGGTCGGCTGTTGGCCAGGTACTTGGCCCGCATGCTGGAGGTGTACTGTGGAGAGAAAATGACACAGAAGAAATCATGAATCCTGATTTGACTCATTATAGTAAAAACAGCTCATTACAAGTAGAACATACTTTAAAACAAACTCCATGTAGGATTCTCTCATTATTATATGACTGAAATTGAAAGACGTAGGTTTTAAAGCCTGGAAAAAAATGTATCTGAAAAGCAAACCCTTCTGCTAAATAAACTATCAAAAGCAGCAGTAGAGGAACATAAAAGTATACAGATTGGACATGCACAACAAAGCACTACAGAACACGATTCATTGATCAGATCAGAGAAAAGCCTACAGATTACCTTCCCAACTAGTTACTCCAGAGTGGTGGAATCTAAAGGGATTGTAAATAGCTCAAATACAGAAAGAACATCACAGAAACAGCTACAGAGGACACAACATCAGAGTACAAGGACTTGTATAAATATACACCAGTTTAGAGGTAGTTACTTCACTTTTTGTTTGAACCCTCGTTCGGCAGTCATTCATACACATTTAGGATGCACCCATGCATTTTGTAATACAGGCGATACAAGCACGAAGAGGCTGCATTTCAAACTCTTGTGATCACCTTTCAGAGCCACGTGGACGGAACAACACGACCTCAACTTACACAACAACTTACCTCGGATGTTAAAGAAGAAGATGCATCATTACACGCTTGCCTGAGTTTGTATTTTTAATCTCCAAATACTACTACATGCTTATTTAGTATGTTACATTGGTGTGAGCTTAATGGCTCCTGATTTTGAGATAATAAAACACTGAGCATACAATCGGGCTAATTTGATACAATATTGTTATTGTGTACTGTTTCTACTGATATGGGAAAAAATATATATTTTTGTATTTATACCACCAAATACAGTGGCAGACACCAAGTTGCTGTATTAAAATGCCCACATGATAATTAATTAAGCAAGGCCATATGAAAAAAGTGGTACCTTCAAGTGCATTTTAATCTGCGTTACACACCCAATAACTGAATCCTTAATGCTAATAAAATGCAGGTGTGAAATATTGTACTCTTAACCCACCATGAGTCCACCCTCAAACCCCAGAATCAAGACAAAGCAGATCCATATGATCAGTGAAACAGTTTAACGCTCTCTTAATTTAACTCATAGGTCACAGTGAGCCCCAGGGCAGAGTTACAGCTTCACATGTTCCTCCCAGTACATCTGTGGTGCAGGGGGGTAGGGGAACATGCAGCCCAGGGCCACAGGAAACAAACATCAGGTGAGACACCAGGTGGGACACTTAGCAAGAGTCAGGACAGAGGGGGGAGTGGGGGGGTCCAGCAGCCCTGGTGGGACCTGAATAGAGGGTGAGTAGAGCTGGGAGTTTGGGAGGTGGTACAGAGGAGGAACAGGCCAGCAGGTGGAGGAGGCGGGCATGTTTTGTACCTGTTAGCATAGCAGATGAGGTTACCAAAACGATCTTGAACTCTCCGAAGGCTTTAACTGCCAGCTGTGACCGCTGTTACTGTCCGCGGCAGTCAAATACAACTGTATGGATTCGCAGAAAAAACAAAAAACGACAAGAAGAGAGTATAGAGAAGATACACAAAGCAGCGTCTAGGTCCAGGCAGACACACAGACACCAGGGAGGGTAGGATCTCTGTTGGAGGTTTGGGCCAGGGGGTGGGGGCAGGAGGGAATGATTGAGGTTTGTTCCTGATACATATATAGTTTCTACCTCTGCAAACTTTGTCAACTTGTATCAAGTTGCAATTTCCAAAAAGTTCTTGGAACACCATGAAGTCTTAGTGACAGTAGGATCATAAACTCTTTACTTGGAAAGAAAACAAAGAACCCTGCACATTGTCCATCACTTGTTCTCATGTTATTGACAACATTTCGGTCCTCAGACCTTCATCAGGCAAAGTTCATACACACAAACAGCAACTGGGAAAGAGGCGCCAATCAGAGCACGCTGCAAACACTCGTCAAATATAAAAACAAACATGATACTGAGCTCTTTTTACCAGGTGAAGCCTACTGCCTATATAAGTATGTATAGTGCTGTTTGTCTAAATGAACTTTGTCTGATGAAGGTCTAAGGAACGAAACATTGTCAATATAATGAGTACAAGTGATTGACTGTGTGCGGGGTTCTTTATTTTCTTTCCAACTTGTGTCAAGTAAAAGACAAAAAGTACTGCAACATAAGATATTTATTATGTCAGGTGACAGTCTGACACTTAACTGATGCGTGTAGGGAAATAATTCTTTTGTTTTGCCTCCCTATCCATAATAAAAAGCACAATGCTGCCAGAGCTGGAAGAGATTCAGCGTATCACTCAGACTATGTTTAGCAGGGTGGATGCTCACAGGAACAAGAGCTCTATATGAAGAATACTGGTTCTCCAACTGCCCAATTCCAATACCAATGTTCTACCATTCTATATACTGTTAAAAGAATGCCTCATATCATAATGTTTATCCATGTTTCTAAATGTATGTTTCTGTGGCTCCTGAGTTAATATATATGTTTTTATGATGTACAGTGATACAGTAGAGACCAGGGTCCTATTTTGTTAAATAGGGTGTTTACAACGCAGCAACTTTCCCCGGGAACAAATAACCTTTTGAGGAACTAAACATACGTTTCGACCGGAAGAACCAGGAAGTAAATTTAGTTCCTGTAGGATAGTTCTGGGTGTAAAGTCCCTGCACTGGGGGCAGTACCTACTGAAGGTTCACAGAGCTTCAGAGAGACCACAGACGCCGCTGCTCCTAGTATCTACATTAGAGCGAGGGGTGGACATTTCTTCATATTTATTAAATGTTAAAAACAAAGAGAGAGAGTGTGTGCGTGTGTGTGTGAACGAGCTGAGAGCATGAGTGAACGAGAGAGGGGAAGCTGCGGTCGAGAAAGCTAGAGAGTGGCTATAAGGAAACAAAGTGAGGGAAGGAGAGTAATGAAACAATTTGCTGATAGTTTCATGGCGGTTATGTTCTAAACACTCAGCAGATCGTCTACTGTGGAGACAGGCACTCTGGAGTCTCCCTTTCGTCCTCTGCATTTCTGCTTTTGATTCATTCACTACACCCAACTCAAACATCAAAGTCACACAACAGTAAATACAAACAATTTGCCTAATCCTCAAGGTTCTTCAGATGCGGTGGAAACAAAAACAGGAATGTGAAAAATTCCCAGTTTAGTTCCTGAGTTTAGTTCCTCTGGTTCCATAGTTCCTGGAACATTTTGGTTGAAAAGGCCTAATGGTCAGTCCCTCACAGAAGGCTGCAGAATGACCCAGAGATGTTCCTACAGTTCTCATGTTTTTAAAGGAAATGCGACACTTACCGAAGGGGGAGGAGACTCTCGTCCTATCAGAGGCGTGTTTTCACAGCGAGAGTTCTGAAAGTTGGCGTTCTGAGCCCTGTTGAATTAAACACACAGTGACATCAAACACAACAAGCCATGAAGTGCACCAACTCTTTAAAGATATGAAATTCTATACTGTACACATGACACTCTCTGTCAGTTTTCATGATACAGAGCCAGAAACATGGGGATCCCCTCCCCCAGTTTCCCCAACACTGAGCTCCACTCACGAGGCAGAGAGCTTTGGGTTTCACAAGCATCACAGCTGGAGAGCAACAGCTGCATTTGTGGGCCACTGCATGACTTTCTGTAGGAGAGCTTAGCTCCTCTCTGGGGATATAAAATCTGGCTCCTGAGTACATGAGGTATCTAATATCAGCCACACTGTGCACAACCCAGGCTGGGTTGTGAAAATAAACTATCTACCACTTCTGCCTTTCACTTAGTGCGGCTTTGTATTCAAGTTCACAGTAGTTTGACGCAGTGGTGACTTACATGTACTCAGTGACAGGTGCGTTGCTGACGGTGTGGGCTGCAGCAGGGATGGAGGTCTCGCTGCCGTAGCTGCTGCCACAGCTGTACAGGCTGGGCATGTGGACCCGGTACAGGTTATCATGGTTTTGCCTTCCCCCGTGGCTCAGAGACTCATCCTCACTGTCCTCTTCATTCCTGCAAACATCACACAACAGTGTAAAATCACCACCAGAGGGACCCCCTGTCCCATCCGACTGATGACAAAGGAGCATAGAAGTGCCACGTGGTCACGTTTTGTGTTTATTCTCAGTCACATTTTGATTTAACTTCATCACTGCCAGAGGGAGAGAAAACAAGATGAATTCTCTGCAAAGACGATGCAGTTTTCCACTGACCTTAATGGGACTGAACAAAGACAGTAAAAATAGCCTCATGTAATTGGTTCAGTTTCTGCAGGAAAATTAAAAGCCCTGGTTTTGCATCAGGACAATAAATACATTTGTTCACGTCGTCAAATAAAAGCAGCAGCCTACTTCTGCAAAAAGAATGTGATTCCGCTTGATTCTTTTTAAACAAAGAAGCTCAATAGTAGATGTGAGATAACAGTGATGCACCGAACATGGTCGGTCAAAACAGAGCAACAATGACACCTACATCATGGAGCTTGTCTCCCTCTAGTGTTCACCCTACAGGCTTTTTCCTGTATATTTAATCCATGAGATCATTAAATTTCATTCAGTGCAGCTTCCAATACATTTATTCACCTAAGTATGCATATCAGAGAAAAGAGTGACTTACTTGTCAATTAATTCATAATACTAATACTACTCTAGAAATGCTAAGCTTGAATATTAATCATAAATCTTCATATAATTCCAGATGGGATAAAAGAATTGAGTATGCTTGCATCATTTTAACAGTAAAACAGCACCAGCTTAGCAGGGACCACTAAGAAAAACAGACTGGTAGCGTGTAAGCCTTTGCTTTATGACAGGAAGCTCCAGCTGAGATCAGACTGATAAACATGCCCCCCAATGGTTAGGAGGGATCAGCTAATTATGTGGTGCAGCTGAGCTGACGGCTGTGCCTGGGAAACCACTTTCCCCCGTAGCCATCCTGCAAACCTTATCTGCTGCCGATAGGACAAAGAAATCAGAATGATTTCACCCCTCAGCTGCAGAAAAAGACATCAGCTCCGGCGGTGGTTATGATAGATTTAGGCCAACTCGGCCCAATTAGGGGGTATAACAGGAAGCAATCTATTTGAGGAAGCAGCTGGTGCCCTCTGGACATGTCCCAGTGGTTGACACAGTCTTTGAACAGCAAACAAACACAAGTCTTACAAAAAAATAATCGTGTTTGCCTATCTGTGTAGATTTATCTTGAATTACTTTGTCTGCTTCACTCCCATGCCGTGTAAGAACAAGTGCTCAAGAGGGTTAGAAGAAATGCTGCGAAACCATAATTATTTGATAAGCTTATCCTCTTAAATTATTTGTATACACAGTCCTGCACACAAACTCAGCTTAAAAGCTTTTGTACTGCATCCTATGTGGTTGTGCGCTGAGGGGCTGGTGGATGTCTTACCTCTTGCCCTGCCAGGTGTGAGGCACACTGCAAACGATGGAGCTGAACATGAGAGCAGTGACGAAGGAGAAGAGCACGAGGTATATGAGGCCTTCCAGTCCGTCATAGCACAGCCCCGTCATGGCCTGGACGTAGTCCTGCAAAAAGAGGAGTTTTATTATAGCAGGCATGACCAGATCAGCCTACATTCAAACATCTAAAAGCAATATGAGAAACCTGAGAAGGAAGGAGCAAAACAAAAACGCTAGAGTTGCTGTTTTTCAATTTCTCCATGTGGATTCTAAGAGGGTCTAAAAAATGCATCTGCTGTGATTTCTCATTTAAAGTAGGTCAAACCAATGAGCTCACGGTTTGGCGAACTAGAAGGAAGGCAAAGCATTTTCATCTAGGTTTGAAAAGAAGCACTACGCTCCACAATATCACGATTAAGAATCTCCATTCTGCATGCACTGCACAGCAGAAACACATTTCGTGTTCTACTGAAGGTACTCTCATTTTCATGAAATAATAAGCTTTGGCGTGGTAACAGAGTAGATGAGAGAAGGCAGAGCAGAAAGCAAAAAGAAAGTGCTACTCTTGCACGTGTGCACTTGGAATTTGGAAGCCACCGAGGGACAATCCTCCAAAGCATTGCGATGGCCAAGTACTTGTCATTCAGCCAGCTTCATAAATGGTACATAGCCAGCACCAATTGGACAAGAACTCGCACACAGGAAGGCAAATGTTATTTATGGTGACAGGTGTAGTCAGCTGCACAAGCATAAAAAAGAGGGGTCCGCTTTATACAACTAAGCTGCACTACGAAGATGTCACAACAAATCAATCGTGGGGCCCATTTTCATCAGACATGGAGCAACTCTACATGAGAATGTCTCTGTTTGTAAAGTCTTCTCCTCCCTGCTCACCATGTGCAGGCTGCGGCAGTCAACCAAGGCAGTGAGCTGATGTAGACTGATCTCTGTGGTGTTCAGTATCCCCTGGATCTCTTCCAAACTTCCCTGGAAACGTGGAAAAAAACCACAAAGTTTGCAATGTTGTAATAGGTTTAACTTGAAATCCAACTTTGGCTCCTGGGTGTGCGTGGAGGCCAAGACCAACCATAACAAAGACATTTGACAACAAAATAAATTATGATAATTCTCATTGTCTACATTACAAAACTGCAAGTAAGTGGTAGCTTCCTGCCCGTAAATGGCGTAAACAGTCAAGAAGAAGAAAATGCGAACATTTGCAAAAAGGAAGTGAAAAGTAAGCTGCATTTTTTAAAAAAAAGTGATTAATTCACTGATTATACATTCTATGCACATTTATAAGGGATGTGTCTTTCATCAACACACAACAGTACACAACAGCTCCAGCTGAAAAAGCAGATTTTAATGTATGATACATTTTAATGGACTGTTTCTCCCTCCAGTTCTCATCACAGCTCCAGCGGAAAATACGTCTGATTGCTTGATATAAACATTTCTACAACCTCAGCACATTTCTCTGTGTGGGCATGTGAAGTGAGATATGCCTCTCTGTATTCCCAATGTCAGCTCTCATTTGTGCCTCTGTCAACACAGTGCAAGGACCAGCGCCGGACAATACCACAGTGTTGTATTGACAAGGGCCGGTGAAAGCCTAATGCAGCTAAACGGACATAATGCAGGTCCCAGGTGGGCCGTCAGCAGATCTTTATGTGGACAGGTTCACTTCACTTCTCTGCAGGTCAGTCGTTTGGTCCCATTCACTGGGATATTCTGTCATCACAAACGGTACAATAGTACAGGACAGCTTGTGGCCTGGGGGGTGTTTATGGTAACAGCTACCCTGTAATGTGGCATTTCTAGTAAAGAGTGTGTTGATGAGGCTGGAAACATACCTTGGTTTGTTTATACTCTCTGGTGGCAGAGCGCAGCAATTCAGACACGTCATCCTGCATCTCCACTAACGCTTTGTGGCTCCCGGAAAGCTTCTGAAATAAAGTATGAATACTGTAGCAGCCCAGTACATCTCCAAAGTATTTCGATTTTTTTAATCATTACCTTCAGCTGTCTCCCTTTGTAGTCAAATGGACGTCTAGTGAAGGCTTATAGATAGCTGAAAGGCTTACATACTGTATATATAGCTTCCTTTTCTTTACAGCCGTACTAACAATAGATGCCTGGACTTCAGCAGCACTCAAAAGATTTAATTTATTCGTGTGGTTTGCAAGATAAAATGTAGGTAGTCCATTAAAGCCAACTATAGATTCACAGTAAAAGTGACAGTCTAGTTTCTAACACACATCTTTTGATGCAGGCGCATGCTATCTGTACGGACACACAGGAAAAGCTGCTCTGCATGAGTTTTCCTGCTGGCATAATGGGAAGTATTGTACTATTGCATGAAAAAAAGTCCTTCTTCGAGGCAATGGGAGTGACTCATTGTGCCCACATGAATTTGTACCAATTACAAGGTCATACATCAAGCAGAGAATATTGTGACTGCTGAGATTTGAGTATTATCAACGTCACATTAATGTTGATCTAGTAAGCTTATGGGTGTTCATGTGGAGGGTAAATGGTTTGATTTAACGTGTTAAAAACTCAACCATGCAGGAACAAATTTTGTAATTTATGCAACAAACCTGCTGGAAGGGGTTGGTTTGTTCCAAACTGCAACTAAGGTAGTACCGCAGGATATCTGTGAATAAAAAGACAGTAGGAACAGGACAGAATATGTTAGCAGTGCCACATAAATTCACATGTAGGCCTGCAACTGGAACTATTATTTGTTATTACCAATTGTCCAAACCCCAAAGAAATTCAACTTAATATCAAAGGAAAGCAGCAAAACCTTACACTGGAGAGGCTGGAACAAGTGAATGTTGGCCATTGTCGCTTGAAAAATGACTAAATTGATTATTGTATCAGAAAAGCATCACTCGTGTGTTAGAAGCTGAGGCTGTCTTTGCTATTTCACTGGCAGGAAATCCAGAAAAGCTGCAACGTTTAAAATCATCCATGAAAACATTAATTTAGGGCTGAAATCATTAGTGGATTACTTGATATTTAGTGATACCTGCTCATTCCTACATCACTACAGAAAATGTAGTTCTGTCTTGATTTTGGTATCTCTTATTTCACGTTGCATTGTGCTTTCTCTTCGCTGAGTCACTGCTTCAGCCTCACCACTGTTTTGTTCTGGGAAAGAGGCCAATAGACAAATAAGAAACCGATAGAGAGACATTTTATTCTATTTTCTAACTCTGTCTTGTCCGATTACCTGCTGCTCTGTTAGAGCTTTGCTGCTTCTGTAACTGTGCACCCGCTGAGCTAATCCGGAGCTCTGAGGTGAAATGTTCCAAAAGAATAAAGTTCACACGTGCTGTAATAGTATGAACGAATGTGTTTTTCCCTTGACGCAGCAACGCTTAAGGAACAACAGAACACACAGCTGTTGAGAGGCTTAGGTATAACCCTTCTTACTGCCTCCTGCAAAACAGCACAATGAGCGGTTACATCATCCCAGGAGTTATTGTTAAATTACAACATGACCAAACTTGTATTCTGTTCACAGTACACCACGAACCAAAGCAGATTGTAATTAAGGCTTTGGACTTTCACATGCTATTACAATCCACGCCAGCTACCTCTTCTAACTCACAGCAGTGTGTAGGAGTTGATGAGAAATCCTGAGTGACTTAAAAGCTACCGCAATGTCCACAAATACAAGCTGTGAGAACACCACCACCGACCTAACACATGGTGCAAGTGGCGTCCACACTCACTGCACTCACCCACACAGTTGAGCAAACTCATGAGAGGAGGATTTCCGGTATGGAGAAGTACATATCTAGCCAGCTTCTGTCACACATACACCCACTCACATAAATATCAGGAAGAGCAGCTTTCTTGGAAGCTGACTTTCGGTAATGGATGGAACTACTGATGCCTCATCACAGGGCTGGGTCTAGCTCTTGTGTCACTCAGTGTCAACTGTGCTGACATACAGAATAAAAACTCGCTGCCAATATACAGCGAGTTGAAAGAAGGCTCATTTTGGCTTCTAATTACCAGTCAAACACAAGTTTTAGGAAACAACTTTATATAATTCTATCATTACTTTTGCCAATGTTACATGTAGCAGAAAATGAAGAATTTGTTCTGCCTGTGACTCAGTGATGAAACCTGTCTTGCATAATTTTAGTATTTTACCAAGGAAACCATCAGAATAACAGAGAAATTATGGCTGCAACCTGACAAGTTTCACAGATAAACTCTCACTCTCTGTTTGGATTAACACCATGTGTCTGGCATAATTGTGCAATGAGGAGAAAGCTGAGGAATGAAAACTAACAATAAGGGTTGTTGAAATGATGCATGTTCAAGAAAACATAACAGCTATCCAGGGGAGGAAAGCAATAAATCCACTGTAGTAATAACACACTTTGTTCTATCCAGAGATGTGTCTGGTGCAATTTCAGAAAGGCATGAGCTGTGAAGGGAAAATATACAACAATGAGTGAGATGTTCCCTTTCCAAGGCCGATCTTTGTAGGTAAAACCTAAATGTAAAGGCAAATAATATCTTGGGTAATCGTGTGCCATGTTTTATATTAATTTGAAATATCATGACACCATCATAGTAATAAATAAAAGACTTCTTTCAACGGCTGAATAGCTAACATGTGTTACAGGGGGAAAAAATAGAACTGAAAACCCCCATACTGCATGAATCAGCCCTGGGGCAAAATACAGCCTCATAGCTGCAGCAGTTTAGTACATCGAGTAAGTTGGTGCTCATGCTTCAGATGAAATCACAACATGTACAGCTGATGCTCAGCCTCGACTAACCAAAAGCTTGGTTTGTATTTTCAGCAATCACCACATTTTAGAGAAGAGGGCAGAAAAAGACAGACTGTGAAGCTGTGAAAACAAGGCACATCAAGTAGGCAGGAAGTCCTCTGTGTTTTTATTTCTAAGCACCATCTTCTCTTTTTTGTTTTTCTCAAGGACTGAAGAGGGATGCAGGAAATATATGGTGTCCCCGATCCTCTTCTCCACTGCTCTTATCTCCCTCATACACTCTGCTTCACACACACACACAAACCCAAGGCACAATCATTTGTTCCCTTACACACATCCCATCATGGGACAGATTGGGCAATTACTAAAACGAGACGTGTCAGAGAGGCTTCTGTACCGCTTAAAAAGGCAGCCCATTGCCCTCTTGACCCTGCTGCAGATGTGGCAGTAATTTTTAGAGGCTTTTTATGGGCCACGGACAAGACCAAGCCCCACTCTACAGAACAATGTCGTCTCACTGCTGCACAATAATCAGAGCATTGAGACCAGGAAGGGAGGGGGGGAATTAAACAATTCAGGCTAACATGTCCTCTGCAATTCCAGATGACTAATATTCACCATTTGAAGAGTTGTCAACATGGTAATCTCAGTACATGAATGATACTTGGTGATACTTGGTGTGTGTGATTCATACCTTGATTGATGACTCCATACTGGTTTGCCACTTTGGTGACATACGTGTCAGGAGCAACACAGAAGTCACTGGAGGTCTAGAAGAACAAGAAAATAAAGATGTAAAAATGAATAAGACACAGTCGTAGTGATATTTTCACTGCACATCAACAACAAATTAGTCCAACAGCTTCACGGACACAACACTAGATGTGACCAATTGATTGCAGCTTTAATAACAGTTTCACAATATGACAGGCTTACTCCATCTCAGCTGACGGCAATCACACAAAGTACGTCAAGCATCAATAAAGTAGTTTTATGTCCTCCATAAGGCAGCCAGACTAGCTGCTTTGGTCTTCTGTGAACAAGGGCTGCAATATTATGGCTATAATGCTAATCCCAATCATTTTGCTCACCACCATTAATCTTAATTTTCTTTCTGGAAGGAGAAGGAGAAGGAGTTGATGTAATTTTAAGGATTTTAACGAGGTAATAAACTGTATTTTTGCGGAAAAACCTTATCAGACATAAGTTATTATAAAGTTATTATTCAAAGCAGAGTATTTTTATATGTCTTAAAATGTGTCTAGAGAGGATTTTTAATGTTTTATTTACTGCAAGGTGACTATATTCCCTTGCAGTACATCATACAGGTGTTTCCATTTTTCTTGTCACTCCATGCCACATTTTATCATTATCTTGACTCTTCAACTGTACTCATTAAGTGAAATAAAATGCCTCTCCAAGGCCAAATCCTGCAGTCATCAGGGCTGTGCACACGAAAATCGTGTTATCCAATTATACATAATGAACTGTGCAGCTCTACCTGGAAAACAGGATCATGCTCTGATGGAGACACTTACCGCAGAGACGGCCAACTCCAGCCCAAGGGAGACCCAGCCGATTATCAGAGCCACTACACCAAACAAGCACACCCTGGGGAGAGCAAGGGGGGGTGGGAGGTTTAAGTACCTTTAACCTGCAGTGTTAGAGCAATACCATAATAGAGGGAGAGATGTTTAAACTAATTAAGTTGGTCCTTCAGTATGCGTCAAGCCTTCTCATGCATCACATTGGAGCAGTTTTCTTTAGAAAGTAACAGATTACATAAATTATTTAAGTTAAATGCAGCTAAATAATGATGTGCTGAAAAGTGTGGAGTAGGAAAAAACAAGCTCAACAAACTACTGGCTGAATCATCATAGAAGACTATAAGATAATAGACACAAGAATTGCCATTATTGTGTATATAATTTACTATGTACAAATGAGTTGTGATTACACACTTGGCATATACTGTGGATGCTTTTTGCCCTTATCTGCCATTAAAGTGTGTGTAAGTGATATCAGGCATTAACGTTAATATCATTGTTTTTGGCAGACTTAATACCATTTATTCCATTGTTTCTTAGTGCCTATAAAGTGCAAATAGCCTTTTTATAGCTGCTTCATTTAATATAAACTACTGCATTTCATTGTCTCAGTGCAATGACAATAAAGCTGAATCTAGTCTAATCTAAAAATATATATGGGCCTGTAGATTTAAGTGTGTCACGCAGTGTCATTAGTATTCACCAAAATACTGAGGATATCAGGGCGTGATGCTTATGCTAAATGAATTGTGACTGGGTTGATATTATATAGAGCATGAAATCATCCTGACTAAACTGTAATGACAAGGTGTCCCTGATCAGCTGAAGGCTTCATGTGCAGTAATTGCATCATTCTGTTACGACAGCTAAAATAATTTCCCAGGGCAGAATCACTTTCCCTTAAGTGCTCTCGTGGCCATGATCTTGTGATGAGACTCACCCTATAAGGGTTCCCTTGGAGTTGCGAATGAGGCCAAACAGCACCAGAAGGCAGATGAGGACATCGAACAGTAGCAGGCCTATGTAGCCCAGCCACCTGTGGAGACAAATGTCATTAACAACAAATGGCCAAGAGCAGCACAGCATACCATCTCTCAATGAATAAGAGTTCCCTCTTTAGGACAAGTACAATAATTATCCTATAATCAGTTCTATAAACAGTTAACTAGACAAATATGTTTATAACAAGGAAGAATTTCTTTT
>NTHP01000008.1:489970-534017 GCA_003416845.1 Oplegnathus fasciatus
TAATGATATGCTGAACAAGTACGACTCATTCCTTATTGTCTGTGCTCGCATCTGCTTCCTACTTCCGATTCACTCAGAGATTTTAATCCAAGAAACATATCCAACAGAGCGGCCTCAGCCAACATCGGCTCACAAGGGAAGAGACCGGGTAACTTTCAACTTTTTGACAATACATAACTCAAAGATGAGCGACAGCAAAGTCTTCACAAGGCAGTGAATTACTGAAGAAGAATGTGTCTGCATTGAAAGTTTAATAAAGAGAATCATGGTCTGTCTGCGAGGCTCATGTGCTTATCAACACTGCTGCTGCTGCCACTCCTCACTCTGCAGCATCAGACGGGAGCTGAATATGAGTTTTATTTTTGCTGCATTATTCTGTATGGCACTCTTACCTGTACCAGTCATACAGCTCAATCTTGACGGCCAGCTCCTCCAGGGAGATGTTGGCGTTGTCCCAGAAGGGAATCTCCACCATCTGCCTGACCAGCTCGTCCAGCTGGCCCTGTAGCTTTTGGATGATGGACAGGTAGTCTGCATGCTGTGCATACTGGACCTCAAGCTGTTGCAGATTGTCGTCTACTGTCTGGTTCAATGAGGATGTACTGTCATACACCTAGACCCGGCACAGGGACAAACAAGGTTGTGATGGAGTTGAGAGAAGTAAAAGGGGATTCACTACACAGCTCTAGTGGTTGGGGAAACCAGGAACGCTCATGGCAGAAGGGCGATGAATTATTAAACATGTTGGTATAATTTGTGCTCTCAGTCTTACCAGCTTCTGCACCCCAGTGACTGTGCGGTTAGCATGGCGCAGGGAATACGTCAGCCGATTCACTCCATCACAAGTCTCGCCGTTCCCATAGAAACCGACAGCAATGCCAGCACTGAGGGGAGACAAAAGGAAGGGAGGGGAGACAGGGTGGTGAGGAGGAGGGATTAGCTAAAAAAGACACAGAGAGGAGACAGAGAAGAGAGCGAGCGAGGGGGATAGCGAAGCAGGGAGAGAGGCGTGTGAACTCTACATTAACCCTGTCGGTTCAGACCCCAGTCAACAGGCTCCTTTCAGCTGCAGCAGAAAGACTCCATACAGAACCATGGAAACACAGAGGAATGGACCAGCTATGCCCCAAACCCCACACTACGGCTGACAAAGGCTGTACTGAGGCAGGAGATCAGCTCTCATTTGCACAGACAGGCCTCAGGTTGCAGAAAAACAGTTCTGGCAACTTCATGGGAAACAGTTTCAATAGGTACATCAACAAAAAAAATATTTTCACAATATTTTAAAATATTCTGCCAATTTATGTGTGTGCTATTCGCAATCCTCCATCTTGACATATAGTAGAGAGTAAAAGTTATTCAGTGATATTGCTTTGTATGTTTTGTACATTTCAGTGACAAAAATAAACTCCCTCTCTGTGCTCTGAGGAGCACTTTGAAGCGAGAACCGATATCTCTTCCTGTGTTGCAGCTGTTGGTCTTTTTGCTAACCCCCATCCTATGCCAGAGTGGATTTGATCAAATGGGATGATGATAAGGGAATAACTCCAAGCTAAGTCAGACCAAGTCTAACAGTGTTCAGCCAACAGCACTCTGTGAATCAATTGGTTTTCTCTCTTCCTGGAGGGCTGCTAATCTCTTCCTCTCACACTCTGCAGTGTGAAAAAGGTGAACAGGGGCAGTAACACAGCGAAAACAAAACCAACCTCCCTGCTGTGAGGTGAACCTGTGGAAACTCTGTACTGCTTTTTCAATATTAGAGAAAACAACACTTAAAAAAACACACAAAAAAATTAAGATAATCCCAATATCGTAATGCTTCGTGCAATGATACCAAGCATGGTCAAAAGACAAAAGTAAAACAAAACAAAGCACAGAAATGTATGATCTCTCCAACTCGTTTTTTCCTGCTTTAACCAAACCCAAGTAAAAGCACACACAGATACAGTGATTGTAATGCAGTTCTTGTACTCATCAGGTCCCCAAGCTCTTTGTGCAACTCTGAATCAACCATGATGGCTCTCCAGTGGCCCATCAACATAAGGAGGAAAACAGGAAACAAATGCAGTGCTCAAGGATAGAAAGCATGTCCAGATGGTACAGTTCTCACACTATCTACTTCAAAAATAAAAATAACAAAGCATTAAATTGAAGCCAATGTACACAGCACTTCTATAGTCTTTGTGCTTTAGGTGTGCACACATGCAAATATAATTCCCCTCGGCAATACTGTACAGTCCCAGCAGGCTGCAATCCTGCTGCGACTCTATGGTAGTGCTTCTTTTTTGAGTATACAGCAGTTTTCTTTGAAAATTACAAAGACGCTTATAACTTACTTGTTCATCTATGCAATTTTGTGGCTGTCAGTCTGAGTATAAGTCTTGCCTCAGATGCTCAGTTTAGGACAATGAAGAAGTTGTTTCACTGTGATGTGATTTAATTTGACCTGCAATCATTTTGTGAACTGTGGTCATTTGTCAAATAGGTGAGCATATTCTTCTTTTGTTGGCAATTTCATATGGAAATACTGAGGGGATTGGATAAAATTTCAAACCTCTGCAAATGTGGAGATTTACTGAATTTTTGCCTATTATTCTGATGACAAAATTGCATGTTCCTGGAATTATTGTTGGTTGGTTTGGTGTCTTAAGGATACAGAGAAGCAGGCTGTTTCAGGCTAGGTCTCACCTCTCTCTGAATCTTTTCATCATGTGCAGTACTGACCACATAATTTACATATTTAGCTAAGATTGGCCAGTTGTTGACTGATGTCCTGCCTCTTCCTGTATATTTGCGTCTGGGTGTGTGAATGCAAAGTAGCTAACATCAGCAACACACCTGGTGAATGCCACTCTGGTCCTGTGTTTGTACTCACCTGCAAACAAGTGTTGCAATGATGACACACCAGGCTGTGCAGCAGCAGTCAGCGTTGGGCTGCTCCTCATTTTTGTTCCGCCGGCAGCACAGACAAATGGAATAGAAGAGTAGGAACAGCAGGTCCAGGGCCAGACAGGCGAGCGCCACACCTCCCAGTAACAGGATGGACTGGTGGACAGAGGGACGGGGTTATGGAAATTTCATTGCTGATACCGCTTTCACGTCAATAACAGTGGAAATAATGGGCCTCCAAAGTGTCCCACAGAGAGACATCACACTGTACGCTTGAAGAAGAGCACTGAGCCTCAAGCCCTCTTTACTGCAGGATATATTACATTATTATTCTGTTGATTTGTGTGCATCAGAAGCTTTAATAAATTTATCATACTCTTTGCAACACAGGAGCTTACAATTGTCTTCATCTTTGTCCTAAATGAAATTGAAGGCAAGTTCTGTGCATTATAATCAGAAGAAAAGATCTCTAAAATAAGATGTCTTATCTTTCTCTGTCATTTGAAAAGAAAAAAAAGGTGCTTTCAATTTTGATGAAGTAAAGAACAGCCTGTTCATTTAAGCACAATAAATACGGCACTAATTGTGGACTTAATCTCTTAGAGATAAATGAAAAAGAACAACAAAAACAAAAGCCCTCTTTTAAGTGATACAGTATTAAATAATTCAGAGTAAAATAGAGAGATAAATACTTCCCAAAAAAAACCAACAAGACAAAACTGGTAACATCTGCTGCATATCACAACTATCAACATTATGCACTAGCTGAATTTCAAAGCTAGCAGTAGAGCAATATACTATCATAGTCAAACCTCTCAGCCAACAGCAGCACTTCCTATGTAGGTCAGACAGAGGGCCTCTGTGTTCACTGTATACTCCTGAGGATTCGCGGCTGGGGCAGATTTCCATCCTGCCACTTTTGTTTTGTAAAAACCCAGGGTTGTTCTATTTGTTCAGTTTTCTCAACGATGCATCACAGTGACTGACACGCCCTGATGCAGTGGTTGTCGGCCTGTTCATGGCAGTGAGTGAACTCAGTCTTGGAACAGGCAGGCTCAAAGCACAGACTTGACAACACAATATTTTGTCAGGCGATTCCTGTGTCCCAATCCTGTTTGGTGTTGATTGTGATACAAACAAACGCCAGACTGGATAATCAGACACAAATAATTGAATGACTTGGCTCCTGTATGTTGCTCTGCACAGTTCAACCAAACAGGGCTCACTGAGTGCAACAGCAATCCAGGAGCAAAAAATATAATCCTACTGGAGGGTTACTTTGGGTGCATCTCTTCAATAACATCTGTGCAAGAGGTAAGAGTGACAAATTCAAAGGCACCCAAGGTTGCATCACCATGACGTACTCCTATAGTGAGCACCTCTGACAGCCAAGCCATCTGGACAAGTCAAGACTTCCCCTGAGGCCTGAGTGAGAGCATTGCCTTGACAATAATTAGGAGCCTGTCATCACAGTGGGTTAATAATTATGGTGGTAAGCTAACCTAATGATGACCTCTTTTATGTTGTCGTGATAAATGTGAGAAGGGAGTGAGATAATGTGCTCCAATAACTGTATAACCCGTGCGTTTTAATAAAGTGTGCATCACTCCAACCACTGAATATCCTTATCATTTTAACAGTGATGTTGTTTACATTGAACTCCTAGTTGTACACACACTGGGTGCCACACTCATACAGCTGCAACCATTATCCAGCCAATGAACCCTTCCTGTATCCTACCAGAAAAATAGTCCCAATCATACCTCAGAGAGCTGGACAATAACGAGGTTGTACAATGATGACCATATTCAGCAAATGGCCTCCAGTGCCACCTCAGGTCAACAATATATTCCTTATAATGTTCATTTTCAGAACTAGAGCCCATCCGTCCCAATAAGAAAGTGGCAGCAAATAGCACCCACACAAGTTAGTCAACGCGGAACAAGGATGTGTATAGTTTCACTCCTTAGATTATTTTCATTTCTGAACACGAATGCCTGTACAAGCTTTAGCACAGCACCGCTGCTGACGGCCATGCATGTCCGGAACATGCCTTCCCGTTTCTGAGTAACCACGATTCACTTCTGGATTTTCTGAACCGTTATCTCATGACTTCCACCCATGTCTGCCAACTTTCCCCTGAAAATTACCCCTCTATCTCTTGTGAGTCCCTCTGCCGTCAGTAGTCTCTGAAACTAGATTGCTGCACTCTTGTTACAGAGTCTCTCAGAGCCTTTTAAAAACCACAGCACCACAAAAGATGTGGTAATGACGCACTTTCAAAAAGGAACAGCATAAACAGTCCATTAATAAATTAATTAAAGATAGTTGTTATGGTTTTAGGGTCAAATTATGTTGCTGCATTTAACCCTTTATCATGCCCATGACAAAATAAAACAAAAACTTCCCATCTTACCAAACAACAGATTAAGTTAACTGAACAGTTGAATCATCTGTTTCCACAGAATTTAAGACTGCTAAGTATTTCTTAAACCTATTAAAGCTGTGCCATCTGACACAATCAATTATCCTATTTTTTAAATTTTCAGTAAGGATATATGCAGAGCCATCTCCCTGGATCCTGTGGGTCAAATCTGAGAGGCATAATCTTCTCAGAAACCAATGGCTTCAGCATAAATTACCACTGCAATAAGAAAACAATGTACTGCTTGACGTAAATTTGGAGATTTACTTAAATATTGTGAACAAATCAGTCTGGGTCAACTCAGGTGGCTTGGATCACACTATACAATGCCAGCTGGTTGGTGTCTGGAAAAGGTCAGGGCATGGATAGAACAGCTACACACAGATGGTGACATGGATCAAAAGGTGAAGAGAAGGAACAGGTGCAAACAGGTCACAGATCTGTCACAGAGGAAAAACTAATAATGCAGACTTGGAGAAAACATTGAACACAATCATATTCTCCTTATTATCCTGCTCCTGAAGGTGGACACTCAAACAAACATCAGTTGTAAACATTCATGTGGGAATCTGTAGGATGTCTGGGAATCACAACTTCTAGGGTCATTTGACAAGAGGCAAGGGAGTCAGGGTTTTTTTTTTTACCTGTTGATATGTCCAGTCCTCGGGTCTGAAATCACTGCTCGTTTGCTCGAACTTTAGGTTGAAATGAGGAAGTCTGTGCAGAAGGTTCACCCACCATGGTGGAGAGTAGCTAACCACTGCTGCCATGGCCAGTAAATGTCAATGAGATCCACTCACCAAGCAAGCGAGCAAGGATGCTTGAAACTGTAAACACAGAGGGGAATCCACTTCAGAAAGTCTGTCTGTATCCGGGACGAAAGACAAAAACTATTGCTCATGCAGCATGAGAAACGAAGTTAGCAAGCTAGCTCGCGTTACACATAACTACTAACTAGTAAAGTGTTATTTTAACTCTGCAAATCAAAAATATTTCATCATTCTCCTAAATGGCAGTGAACGCACAATTTAAAGGCTGTTTATACTAACCTATATTCTATCGTTTAGTATTTGTAATTAGAAGCACGATGGGAACAACAGCTCGCTAACTTGACAAACATTGATTCTGCTAAGCTAGTAGCTTGCTAACATTAACTAGTAGCCCCGGCGACCTGAAGCTTAGCCGAGCTAGTTAGCGTGTTAACCTGTCAACTTCAGTCAGTGTTGTGTCGCTAGCGGGGATCCTCTTGTAACGTTAGCTATAAACTCCCGAGTGCCGTAGTCCATTTAAATTTTATAATAAAATAGTCTGTTTTTTAGAGCTAGTTATACCCGTAATGTAGCTCAGCTAGCGTTAACTCCGCTAACGTTAGCCGGTTTAGCTGCTGGTTAGTTCAGTCCGCTGAGACTCAGGCAGGGAGGCGAATAACAACAAGAAGTCTCTTTTGTTCCACTTGACATTCTGGTCTGCGGTTAGTTACATCCTGGTTTGTTCAGCGGGTTGTTCTTCAGTTCCTCTCTTGCAGTCCTGTTCCGCCGCAACAGCTCAAACAAGCACCTCCGAGTAAAACCTCCATCCAGTTATCAGCGGAGCGCAGGGAGACTGGGGCCAACACGGCGACTGTTCACGACATTCACCCAGCTGGCAGCTTACCCGGCCCGGCCCGGCCCGCACACAGCCCACCTCACCGGCATAAAAAATGACCCAGTAGCGCCACCCAGAGGCGCCACAGTGTTGAGCTGATGGGAGGTTCAAGTAGTGTCGGAAATATTGTAACTATAACAACTAAGAAAAACCTTTAAAAAAAGTGAAGTGCATAGGAAAACTTAACAGGTACATTAAAATGCCCATTTTTTGCCCATTCCGAAGTTATGATTGATTTCAAATCTGCAAATACTCTGATCATGGCATTTAAATATCGGGCAAGCGAGAAATTAAAAAGCTAAAATTTATGAGGACTACTTGAAGGCAGCTGTAATAGGTCGAGCTTGAAGAATGAGGAACAGAAAATCAAACCAAATTAACTTGTACAAGTGAAACCAGGAAATAAACAGACATAAATAAGACAAAATTTCCCAGATTATTATCTGAAATGTAGACTGCATTAGCAGAGCTGCTGATTGTGAGACGGGAGCTGCTGGGATATTTAAACAAGCACCAGCGCTTCCTCACCCCTTTAAAACTTCTACATTTAGATTACAGCAGGACAAACTCATTAACTACAAGTGCGTGTAAGTGTCCGTTTATACTGCCCTACTCCAGACTTGGACTTTAACCAACGCTCACTACAACTTTAAGAAATAAATTACTTGTTTTTTCTTTTCTGCAGGAAATCACATGGAGGTGCTCTTGTGCTCACATGACAGTCTGAACCATGGCAGGAGAGATCAATGAAGGTACAGTACGAAAAGTTCTTATGTCTTCTCAACACAATGTTGCCAAGTCGTTTCCTGCTTCCTTTGCTGTTTTGTTTGGTGTCGCTGTGTCAAGCCGGTCAAAAATATTGCATTAAGCTGTTTTAAAATGTGTGTATTTCTGTCTGGTGAAGTCGCGATGTGAACTAACCAATGAGAACTTTTGGGTACATGGAGATCTCGGAGCGAAGTTGCTCCGTCTTAAAAACCCTCCCTGAGTGGTCGATCATATTTTGATTCGCCTGTTAATGCTTTCTTGACACCCGATGAGCTGCAGCAACACTGAGTATTACTGTTAAAGATAATGCCTGAAGGTGCAGAAGATTTATGGCAGTTTGGATGCTTTTTTCCCTGCCACGTGAAGAACAGTCAGCTGTTGCATTGCAGTATATTAGCAGGCATAAACTGCAATGATCTTCATCTTATCTACCACTCACTACTGTAAAGCTCTGACAGGGGTGATACTGAGTCTTTAAGCTTTTTCTTGTCTCTGAAAATATAACATTTTTGGATACCTTCAAATGATCAGATCAGAACTGTGTAATCTGTGTAGGGGTAATATAAAGTCATGTGATGTAACTTCAGCAGTGAGTGCCACTCATGTATAGTAAGGACGTATATTAAAGTGTTTTTTTTTCATTAGGGGCATGCTGCTGATCAAATACTTCTTAAACTTGGGTGGTTGTGATGCTATAGGTGTTGTTCCTCTTTTAGGCTCAGTTCCTGCCTATTACAGGGAAGTATATGAGGCCATCTGCTGTAGGACAGATGAGAGAGTGCAGGTTGAAGTTTTTCTGCGGTTGCTCCAAAGGACCGATCTCTCCAAGGCGGTTTTAGGCCAGGTGAGGGCTTCACACTTATTTTACTGTGGGGGACAAACTATCATGATGCTGCAGCAGGCAGCAGTTTATAAAAAGCTGCGATAGTTTGTAACGACACAGAGGCAGCACCCACCACAAACAACTATCACTATCTGCTTCTTGTCTTTCACCTGGCATTTGCTGATACAGCTTGCTATATACTGAATTACATAATAGAGGTGTATCTAACTCTCTGGCTCTATATATCCACTTATTGGCTCATATAGACTCAAAGTTCCAGGGTGACATGGGGCTGAATGATGAAATAATTATTGATTGGTGAATTAAAAAGGCTGAGACTCGTGCTGTTCTAATCAAAGGAGTAGATTAATAAGTTAAACACTTGGGTATGTGATATCCTTGCACAATTATTTGTTTGATTCTGATAAAACATTATGTTTTGTGAATGAATATTAGGCAATACAGATTACATACAGGTGTAATGTCTTATCAACAGGAAGTTGGTACTGTACAAGCTTTGTGTAGGCCAGCAGACTGTTTAAGACATGGGCTTTAGATTTAAATCTGTTAGATTTGGTTCCTTTTAATGCTGAGATATATGCTAATGGTACAACCCATCAGTGTTATGAAATTGCTCTGAGTGTATAACGGCTGTGGAGTATTTCAGAGCCAGCTCATGGTTCAGTAGAATTTCCCTTTTCCTGGCTTTCAGCGTATCATCGCCTTTGTGTCTAGTGAGCACTTTTCGCACAGAGGAATGCAAGCCACAGTTGAATTTAGATCTCGGACTGAAAAAAACGGCAACCTTCACGTCATATTGTCTTTGTCCTTCTCAGATTGCTGAGCATGTTGACTCCACAGATGGATTCCTGAGCAAGTTGTCGCTGTATAAAGCGCTGGCTTTGATTGCTCTTGCTCAGCAAGGAAAGCAACCGAGCCCCAAACTCTTGGAGAACTGCATACAAGGTAGGTGACAGTGTTGCAGTGACAGCAGAGCAGTAAAGGTTTTGCTTAATGAGTAGCTTGATGATTCCTCTGCGTGTCCAAAGGCAGCCTCAGCCATCCCTCTGCTGTGAAGATACTTCTTCTGTAAGGGGCAAATGTCACTCTTTTATTGGCTCACATAGACTCTGGGATACACACGTCTATTGTTTTCAATTACAAGTACTGTATAATATTGTAATTGTTATAAAGTAATAGAGGGAGTATTTATATATAATGTATCTGTACAAAAATAAATCATTTATCCCCATACATTTTGTTTTTTCACAACAAAAGAAAAGCTAGCATTTAGATTTAATTCAGCTTCATTTGTATTTATTTTACTTTGGCAGAGAAGCCTTAGCTATGTTTAAGTGTTGCATTCTTTCACTTGTCCCACAGTGGGAAGATGATAGGGGGGAGTTTCATGGTTTTCATAGAGGTAGCCATTATGCTGGCTTGAGTTAGATCCATTCCCAACCTTCTGTGATTATTTAAGGCTCTCTCTGTTATTTCAGGTGTGGCCAGTATGGCAGCTAGCTGCATGCCACTTCCTCATCTGTGCGAGAACAAGTTTTCTGCATTTGTTGCAGTACATTGAATTCATGACCTTCTTGGAATGTACAGGAAGGGATGAATAACAGATCAGACACCACGCACAATACTGCGCAAGAGACAAATAGAGCGAGACACGTAGTAATCTGTAGAAAGCAGAAAAGTGGTTTGAACACCAGCATTCCTCACAGTTTGGAAATTCATTCCATTCTAGATTTATCGATTTTAATCATGAAAAACAAATATTAGAAGTCGGTGCTGGTTGTGTGCTCGACAGAGTTGCCAAAGCCTCAGCTCGGGGAGCCGAGGGACTTGAGTGCACTGAGGATGCAGCCAGCTCAGGAGGATGCACTGACGGTGTCCCAGACGCTGGACAAACTGCTGGCCAGAGACACCGTCCAGGTGGAGCTCATACCTGAGAAGAAGGGCTTGTTCCTCAAACATGTGGAGTACCAGGTCACCAGCCAGGCAAGGGATCCCATAAAACCTACTGCATGTAAATGATTGCGTTAGAATAACCTCAACAACAAGAGTGATTTCTCTTCTTCTCACTTAACTTGTCATTTTTCAATTATGTGTGTGCATTTAATTGGGTTGAAGTAACAACATGGCTGCTCTGACTGCTGCAGAAATATAAAAAATAAATGTATATGTAGAGAGACATTGCTCATTGCTCACTGTTACAGTAGTGCCAGTCGTTTTTTGACGAGTAAAAATATGCAGTCTACATGAAGAAAAGCACTGATTTCAGCCCTTCGGTTATGAGCCATATAAGTAAATTTCCAACAGAGAATTTAATGTTGCGTGCACTTCCCCATTTTCTTTCTTTGCTTTTTGTTTTTTAGCGCTACAAGATATCAGTTTACCGCCGCTATAGTGATTTTGATGTCTTCCATGAGGTTTTGCTTCAGAGGTTTGCCTACAGAGTGGTGCCGGCGCTGCCGCCTAAAAGGATGTTAAAGGGAGGTATGTTACTCTGAACTCTGACATCCACACAGTTACCATTACATTTCTTTATTTCTGGCATTTCTTCCATCTCAGAGTCATTATTTTCTGAACAAATAATTTGGGTTTATATGCTTCACTGAAAGGTCAGTTGTAAATATCCAGGGGGTTCTGGCTGCTGAGTGTTTTTTGGTTGATAAAGAATAAATGTTAAAATTTTAATACAAACTGTTCCTGCAGGTTCTATTGTTTCGAATGTAGTCATCGCCATTCATCAAAGTTATTGCCTGAAAGAAACAAGGAAACTAGTGATGCGTAAAATGAGCCTGTTTCAGTTCACAATGACTTATTGTGGCTTTTGAATGATAATTATGTCAACACACACACACACACACACACACACATTGAGGAATCCTGGCGAAACACTTGATTAGACAATGTCTCAATTAGAGATCTTCATCAAGTACAGAACATGTCAAAAAGAAAGCACACATGTAAATCCGCCCTCCCGCCATTTCTGCTCTTTTCCTGTCATCCTACTGATATGTGTAGCTCAAGATCTAATTCAGTGTGTGTGTGTGTATATATTATTCCTTTTTTCAGTCAGATTTTTCAGTAAGATTCTGAAAACTGCATCGCACTTCTAGTTAGTTAGTTCGAGTTATAGCAGTTAAACAAAAGAATTAAAATAGATGCAAAAAGAACAAGAGATATTATTTTTTAAAATCCAACGCATTCTTCTTGCTTGTCAAACCTGGTGCCTACATTACCCACAATGCAACTTGACCAGAGACAGTTCGGTCAGAGATTCAGATGTGTTATGTAGCCTAATGTAGCCATGTAGTCTACTCCTCTTATAGTTTATAGCTCCCGCTCTAATGTGTTCTTGTGGCTCACTTCTTTACTGAAGTGATTCCATAGATTTTTGTTTTCTCTGGTATCTGTCCACAGTCCTGACCTCCGTCTCTGAGCGCGAATTCATTGAGGGGAGGAGACGTGCTCTCGGCAGATTCATCAACTTGGTGGCACGGCATCCCTTCTTCTCCGAGGACGAGCTCATCAAGACCTTCCTCACCTTCAGCGGCTCCGTATGTAGTATTTTTGTAACTTGCCTCGCCTCGTTCTGTGGCCTGGGCTGTTGCACAATAAGCAATATCATCATGATGACTGACAGTGAAGTGCATCCTGTTCCAGCTACTCATCTTTTTCCACTCACCCACTCCTCACCCCTCTTCCCAAACAGGATGTTCAGACTAAGCTGCGTGACACTTACAAGAAAACGGGTGATGAGTTCATGACCAACAGAATCGCAACCCAGGCAAAGGTTTGTTGCATATGTACAATGGAAAAATCCTGATACACTTTCCTCCAAGTAATTACCAATTACCAATTGCATTTAAAAATTTAAAAAGAGCTTTGTTTGATCTTTTGTAGGAATATCTCCCCGCTGACATTCAGGCTCAGTTCTCGACCAGCAGAGAGCTGATTAGGAATATTCACAACAGCTTCAACAAGCTGCGGGACAGAGCTGAGAAAATGGCGGAGCGCTCTAAGGAGAATGCAACTGATCTCCTCATGTTTGGCAGAGAACTCAGGTATTTCATTACTGTGGGTATAAAGTTAAAGTCTTTCCCTAGTATCCAGAGGTTTTGGACTGGGGAAACAAATGTTAATAAGATTCCAAATCCTCTGTGTTGTTGTGTCTCTTCATGGCTGTTAGCTTGAAATGAGTTTGGCAGCTCAGACACCACAGTGTTGCATTCTGTCCCTGTAATAACGCTGTTTTCGGCAGCGCGTTGGGCTCAGATGCTTCGTCTCTTCCCTCCTTGGCCTCTTCACAAAGCACCTGGGGGACCCTGCGTCAGTCTCTTAAGAGTCTGTCTGTGGAGTTCGCTGTGCTATCCGACAAAGCTGCTCAGCAGGTACAGCCCTCAGTCCTTCATCCCCACCACCTGCTCTGCCGTGCTTGTCCAAAACTGGCACTGGGTAATAAATGTTGTTTTGCTGATGTCCTCAGGGCAGACGGGAAGAGGATGATGTTGTGGAAAAACTCAATCTTTTCCTGGATTTGCTGCAATCGTACAGAGTGAGTCAGTTTCACTTTTAGCTTTTGTTCCCTGACCTTTCATGACAGGTGACTTTGTTTTGATGTTTCACATCGCAGGCCGCTGATGCTCACTCTATGGAGAACTGCAAAACAGTTTTTTATCCATCAAGGCAATAAAGTCAATCTCCTGTTTTCTAATGGAGAGACACAACAAGGAGCTGTATATTTACAGTAGATCCAGGTTCACTTAGTGACTCGGGATATTATAATGCAATATGTGATGATTAATTTTAATAACAATGCACCCTGTTTTTCCAGACCCAACCAGTCTTTTTCATTTGGATGTGGTTCTTAGTAGTGGGTGGGCTGCGGAGATTAAACAAGGGGACTGGTGGGCAGATAAAGTGGCATTTTCCATAGCCTTTACTAAATCTATTAACTGTAATGTTTATGGTAATTTCATATTTTGTACAAACAACTCTCCTATCATCCTTGGCTGTTGTGCATTACTGTTGGTCTGTATATTACCGTGCCATTTTGAGGCAAATGAGGAGACCTTTATGTGCTTTTCTCTAGGACCTCTGTGAGCGCCATGAGAAGGGCGTGCTCCACGAGCACCAGAGAGCTCTGCACAAGTACAGTGTGATGAAGAGGCAGATGATGAGCGCCACAGTGCAGCCCAAAGAGCAGGCATCTGTGGAGCAGCTGGAATCACGAATTGTTCAGGTGGTCAATCCCTTTCAGTTTCTCTCTTTCCACATTTTTACGCTGCCAAGATGCTTCCTGATTCATAGCATACTGTTTTAAGCCTTTTAGTACTTCATAAATAAAATGCTGAATTGGCCTGAGTGTATCTATTGCTAATACACTCAGGACATCCATTGAGTGTAAGTAAAAGTGATGTGAGATATCTGGAGAGCTTTTTTATATACAGTTCTCACGCTATTGAGGAATTAAATCAAGAACCGTAAAATCTTTCAATTGAATTTAGACCATTTCACATTTTAGAGCATGTGCCTCAGTGTATTTCCTGTTGCAGTGTTTACCCTTGATTTTCTTCTTGCAATCTAATTATATTGAAATATTCAACATAGGGTGGCAGATGCAATAATGTAACTTAATGAATAAGAGCAACTTTGAATTAACCAAATCACATTTCACACATGGGTACTGAGCTGAGTCACATTGGGTTGTATACCAATTTACAGCATTTTCTATGCTGTTGTATCCCTGCTGCTTTTCATCTTGTGACTGTTAGTTCCTCTTAGTCAGTGTGGTTTGTCTGTGTATATGTGGTCATAAATTTCAAGACCATTTTCCTTAACAACATGAAATAGTTTGACAGTTTTCTGACCAATGTAACTTCAGTTTGCCGCAAAGGGCAGAGATTTGATATGCTGACAGTAATTAGCAGCATTTTGTTTATAAAGGGAAATTTATCAAAGCTGCTGTAAGTCTGATTTAGGCCTCAAAGCAGTTAGAAAAATAAATACAGAGTGAAGGAGATATGCGCATTAACTTATAGATGTGGGTCCAGTGACTGTTTGCCACAATGCTAATTAGCACTAAACATGAAGTACAGCTGAGGCTGATGGGAATTTCATGAGTTGTAGGCTATTTAGTCAAATATTGGACAAATAAAAAGATCGCCAAAGTACTTACAATTCATCCAATTTTACAGTGTCTGCCAAGTCCTATAACTATGATTGTTGTTCTCCTTTGCCTGATGCAAGCTTCTACAGTGACAGACACCCGTGTTGGTGTCACTAACAGTGATTGTGTTTGTGATCAGCAGGATGAAGCAATAGTTCACTTGTGAATCAAATCTATCTCGAGCTAATTAAAATGTAATGGAATGACTTATGAGTATCTCTCTGTTATGGTAATATGAGCAGAGCTTTATCGGCCTCATCTCATCTCTTGTGTCACTGGAGGAAAATTTCCCCACAGAAAACTTTACTGATTATTATCATCATTTGATAAGTGGTGACAATTTCACAATAGTTTTTTTTTCTTCATTATTCTGTTAATAGCAAGAAAACGCCATTCAGACCATGGAGCTGCGGAACTACTTCTCCCTGTTCTGCCTTCATCAAGAGACCCAGCTTATCTTCATCTACCTTCCAATCACATCCCACATTCTGGGGGCTTTTGTTAACTCCCAGGTCCAAGGACACAGAGAGGTGAGGCCGCTTGTCTGGAAATCATTTTTCTACGTCGGCACAGCGCCGCTCCGGGAGGGTCAAATCAGTTTTAAATTGGCTTTTAAAGTCCAACCAAAGAACTAATAATGATGGATGGTATCACTGGAAGGATAATCTCCTCCTCTAGGATTTGAGCCGGCTTACATTTCACACAAACAAATGAATCTCCCATATACCTTTTGCTCAAATGAAATAAAGCACATAGTGTATATGTCTTTGGTTAGATGCCGAACCTAGTCTTTTTCACTCAAATTCCAATATGGCAACATTTTGAGAAGGTTTCTGTGGATCTCGAAGTACTTGAAGATCATTTTGCTGAGATGTTTCCTGAAAATAATTACCTGCAAAACACTAAGCAATATTTTGATGCACTTTATTCTGTTCGTATTATGAGTTTCATGGAAATTTAGTTAAAGAAACGTGACTTTTTGCTTTCTTTCCAGATGGGAGAGGTGTGGAATGAACTCCAGCCAAAGCTTGGATGTCTCTTTGGTGGTAATAACGGAT
Source organism: Oplegnathus fasciatus (assembly GCA_003416845.1). Lineage (NCBI taxonomy): Eukaryota > Metazoa > Chordata > Actinopteri > Centrarchiformes > Oplegnathidae > Oplegnathus > Oplegnathus fasciatus. Next base: position 505,759 of record NTHP01000008.1, read on the forward strand.
TGAAACCCCCCATCTGAAAGCTAAATACACCAGGTGGAAGGAGAGAAACACTGCCGCCGATGAGGATCTCAAACTGGAAAAAAAACTTGCTCTGTGAGCTAAAGAGAAATGTAGAATGCACAACTTTTTTCCTTCTACAAAGTCTTCTATTACACAATATACATTCCATTTAATAAGTGGATTTTTTAATGTAAATGGATTCTCAACTTCTTGACTTATTTGGGGTTTTATCATCAACCATGTAACTGGAAAAGACAGTGAGCTCATAAATCTGTCATTTCATGCTCTGCTTGATGAGGAAATAATGTCCATTTCCAAATGAAGGATGGAAAATCCTCTAAATGCTATTTTACAAGGGACCAGTCAGCATGTCAGACGTGAGGGATGAACGTATATTCATGCATTCCCAGCTCATTCCCTAAAGCACCTGTTTATAGCTTAACCTCGTAAGAAGTTTATACACTAAGATAGTTGAGAAAAAAATTGCGAGGGACAGAAAGTTTTACTTTATTAGAGGATGGGATTATTTTAAATCACCAGCCATGAAGGTTTTTGGTTTTACTCACGGAATAACTTTAGACCAATGTATTTTTGATACAGATTTTAGTTTATGAGGATGTCTAGCAGCAAACTTTTTTTTTTTTACGGACAGTTTCTCTTACTGTTATAGTGTTTACTTTTATGTAGAGCAACATCTTTGCTTTCTTTGCTTAAATTGGTTGCAAGACTCCCATTTTTTATATTTTATAAGCTATTCTGAAAGGCCTACGCTCCAAGTGTACAATACTACAAAGGGCAGAGATTTGAGATTTATTGATAAAAACCTCGGGCATAATGTCAGTAATAACACTATAAGCTATTGATTTACTACCAAAGATATATGATATAAATTCACTAAAATACACAGCTGTGCAATAAATCATACAACAGGATTCCTGCACAGTTCAAATTTAATAATCACTACCTTTATTAAGATTTGTGGCCATATCACTTTACAGATGATTATTTTTCACAGTTGCAGATGTCATGATTTAAATTTGTGTAAGAATGTGTATCAGGGCAAAGAAGATCTGGATATGAATGAAATCCCTTTCCATACACTGTTTTTTCCACTTTTCAGATATTTGGCATGAAAACAGTGATGCACATTTGTGTCTTTACACGTGTAGTTATATATTTTTTCTGAATAGAAGTATCAAAAGGGACAGTTTGCCATATATGGGCTCATATTTTTGAAGTTACCTCACAAATTGTCACCTGATGTCATCTCAGAAACGCCAAACCGACTGTGTTGAAATGAAAGATGCCAATATGCGAGTCAGGATATGTGCACATAGTCCAACATTTATTTTATGAAGAAACTGTGAGACTGTGCATACAGTATGAAACACATTTGTTTTGGCAAAAGAAAAAAATGTATCAGGAATCAAGTTAACTTGAACAGAATATGAAACCCAATAAAATTATTACTGTAGATATTGTAAATATTTTATTAAAGAAATCCTTGCTGAATTGTGTTAAATCAGTTATCCTGAAAAATAAAATGACAGAATGGATATTTCTTTCAGTGTATTGATGCTTTCATTTTTTTCTTTATGATAAAAAGTTTGATAAAAAAACCAATATATTCAACTGGCAATATTTCTACAGAAAATACAGAAAAAAAGTTTACTCTCAATATGTTCCAGTCATTTTACATGTAAACACATGTAAGTTAACGTGGTTCTGCTAAGTCCTCGGAGTCTTGCTTCGATCCTCCCACAAATGTAACCGTAACAACAAACATTGAACTGTGGGATATCTTCAGCATTTAAACTTGGAACTTGGAAGGCGGATGCTTTTTTTGTCCCACTCATAAAACGAACACTTCCCTGGTCGTCTCACAGTTCCTCCACTTCCTCCAGTTTGTGGCTGAGGATCACATCGTGACCCTGAAACTTAAAGTATCCAACAAACTTCTTCTTCTGGAGCATCAGGGGGAACCACATGATGTCATCAGGCCACATTTGACTGAAAGGAATCTGGTGACATTCGAACCACTGAGGCCTCATTTCTAGAAAACAAACGAGAAAATAACTAGAAAGAAGCAGTTATTTTATCATCTACCTGGAGATGTTACAGGAGGATCACAAATCATTGAGTTTATCACTTCTGACCCATCCCAATCACCATCCAGCACATAGCGGGAATTATTATCAAATCAATTCATATTGCATTAGGACATACAAAATTGTGCGTAGCTGACTTAGTTATTAATGCAGTGCAGATAAAAACTATTTTAAACTCCTTTCCTGCTTTATCTTATCTGTTCTCTACGAGGAAAAAGAATGTTCTTTTAAACTGAAAATTAAAAAACGCTTCCAATTCAGTTAAAGGATAAGTTTGTGTCTTTTGATGTCCGTCTTAAAAAACAATACTCACATGTCCATAAGTACACTGAAAGAGTTATTGTTCACTGGCCGTGAAGAAATCTTTTTTTTAGCCAATGCAAGAAATGTCTTCATTCTGTGCAAAAAATGTCTTTCAAAGTTCATCTGAAGCTTTTGTGAGGCTCCAGATGAACAAATCAAATTGGGTATCTTAAAAAGTTGCAGTCATTTTAGTACAAAATCCCCTTTTGTGTTTCCCTGCTAAGCTGCGTAAGAAAAAGAGGAAATGTCATATTAAGAAACTTTGAAAGATCGCCACTTTAGGAAGCCTCATTTTAACTTCGGCTGAAATTTAGAATTAAATCTTGCACAGAATGAGGACTGTGGATTTTTGTCCCCCAGATCTTATATTAGAGTTGCGCTAAGAAGGGATTTATTCACACTCACTCTGTCAATGTACAGTACATATGGGCATGTGAGTATTGTTTTAAAACAGAGTTCCAAAAATGTGAACTTACCCTTTAAGTGCCAGTGCCAACAAGTGTATATGGAGGCAGAATTATTTTCTTAAGAGGGGGATAAACAAACCAGAAGATTTCAGACTGTGGAAATGTATAAAATAAGTCATTTTAGGGGGGAATTTAGTCTCTCTTTAAAAACCAAATTGAACGTAGGCATCAATTCCCCAACAAAAAAGATCTTAGCTTGGCTTCTCCTGTGACTACAAAATATGTAGCTGACTTTTGCCATCCTGTCCTGTGGATGAAGTAGAAAATGTGATTTCTTAAAGATTACCACATTCTCAGACTGCTTTTAAAACTTTACACTTTAAAGTCACACTAGTCCTTAAGTTTCAGCACTAACTTTAGCACCTTTTATTCAAGCTTTTTCCTCCATTTATCTCTTCACCCCTTGGCTGTTTGACTTCTCTTGCCCTCCAGACTCTTCGGTCCAGTGCTAATGTCCAACTCCTCCAGGAGCTGAGCTTTGCTGTGCGTCTCTAAACTTCACCCACTTGACCTTGACTAAATTCTCAGGAAATACAGATCGCTGTAGGTCTCTGCATTCCTTCTGCTGAGGGCCTCTTCTTTCCTTTGTGTATTAACAGTCTTTTAAACTAGCAAACGTACAGATTCCACCCCCTCATCTAATACACTCTCCTTGCTCACAGTCATGTCTGTGAACAAGTTAACGAGTTCCCAGATGAGTGTTTAAAATCAATTTACTTGGAAGGATCATTATGGCCCATTGTGTTTAAAGAATGATATCCCTAAACATAAACTGGACACACTGTGAACCGAAAACTGTTTGGATTCTCAGAGGGCCTTATTATCTAATCTTTAAAGACAATGCAAAACTGTAATTACCATGACGCCTGGACTGTTTGAGATGACATAAAAGGAAGTCAAGATTAAAGGGAACCAAAAGTGAAAAGGGAAAACTTTTGCAGGATAACAGGGGTTTTTTTTTTAAATGTCAGTTACATGGAATTGTGTACAACAAAAATAGTAGTTCCTCTTCACCTTTTTTTTTATCATGGTGACAAGGGATACTTCTATTATTTAAGTAATTGTTTAAAAATAATGCTATTTTAATATTATGAGTTATTCCCAGTAAGGATGATAGCGCTGTTTTCTAGCTCCAGTTGTCTAAAATCGAACTTTTGCACATTCTTGAGACTATTGTTCCTTTACCACTACCCGCTTTCATTTCTTCCCTGTTCAGTGTGGTGCAGTGGAAACATACCCTCTGACTCTGTTGGTTCTCCATTATAAGCGTCAGCTCTGAAAATATGGACGTCGAGCAGCTGCGTTTCTCCGACAAACTCAAATTTGATATTTCCGACCTTCTCGAGAGCATCCACCGTGAGGCCACTTTCTTCTAACAGTTCTCTAAAAATGAAAACATCGGATAACTATTTCACAAAGTATATTTTAGAAATAAACTCACAGTATGTTTCACACAGACACTAAAAGCAAGTAAAGATGGTAAAGTGATGATATCAGCGTTTCCCAGACAGGGAGTCTATTTGTGTGGCCCACACAAACTGAGTCATGCGCTGATGAAGACAGTGAGATGTGGCTGAGAGCTCCACAAAACCTAGTAAGTGGATCTTTGAGTTTGCAAGATTATTTTGCCACATTGTTTATTTTTTCCTTATAACAGTCTGTGTCAAAATGCTGAAAAATATATATATAAATCTGCAGATTGGTTTTAAAAAATCTGCCAGAATGGTGCATTCAAGAACAATTATTTGCAGCCGAATCTCAACGCTCAGTGGTGTCTGCCCCCAAACACTACTTCCCTCAAAGTTGACCATCAAACATACTGTATATTCTTAAAGTGTAGGAATTTAAGTCATACTCTGATACAGTATCTACCATGTTTAAGTGCTTGTTCCTTTACACGTTCACCAATGGATTCTGGCTAAATGTTCTGAGTCACAACACTTGATTAAAGGCCTTTTCTTTGGTTGTTTCTTCTTCTTCTTCTTCAATATTGACAGCTGTCTGGCTGTCCTGAGTGCTTTTGTTGAAAAGCGTAACTAGCACAATCTTGAGATTTTACTGATTTATTTAGCCTTCCGATACTCTTCACACAAAGCAGGTCTCTTTCTCATATTTGAGACAACACAGCTTGAGACGCGGCCTGATTGCCTTCAGGGCTTCCTTCCTTTTGCTTTGGAACAAACTTCCTGCTGCTGACTGATGATCGCACATCGTCCAGACTCAACATTCATTTATTCTGTCAAGCTTACACACTACAAGAACTCACAGCAAATATTTTCTCTTTTTTCCATCCTCGAACTTAACTCTTGGGCCCTGTCATCCCTTATACTGTCACATCAAAAATACTTGCTTAATGTTGTTTTTATGAATGCATGTTAGATGTGTAACGATATCTGCCATTAAAATGATATTAATGCAGTTCCAAGCTGTGATGTGATAATATGCATTGTGGAGCATTCATCTCATCAAACTTTATTTTTTTCCTTCAAGAGATCTTAAAATCTAAAAGAAAAATGCATAATTGAAAGCGAAGTAATGCTTTGTTTTTTCACACTTAAGGAGGAATAAATGTAGAATTTCTGCTGCTTTTATTGCTTGTTTTCATTCAGGCTTTGTTAAAAGTATTTTGGGTATTGTGAACTCTGCATCATCCTGCCAGCTGAGTGTGTCCTTACACTGTGTCAGCTCCTTAAATTACCAAACCGATAATTTAAATCACAGACTCTAATCTATTGGCTTTATCCTAATTTATGTGCATCACATTGAAAAAGCATCTCAGTACAGTGCAAGACAATCATTGCTATGTCTCACAGAAATACTTTAATACAAAAATGCAACAGCATCTACTCTTTTTCTTCAATATACAGAGAGGGTCTCAACATTGTAGGTTCTTGCAGACTGAATTTACCTCCTCGCACCATCTTCAATGGTTTCTTCAGGTTGAACTTTGCCCCCAAACCCGTTCCACTTCCCAGCCCCAAATCCTCTCTTCTTCATGCCGAGCAGCACTCTGCCCGGCTGGACCACCAGCACCAGGGTCAGCAGCTTGGGGCTCAACATCTCAGCTGTCTGACAGGAAGTGAAGGAAACGTAACGTTACACTATAAACACGATGTAAATACCGCCTGAGGCAGCATTAGCTGCTGGGCTGTATGTGTGAGCACAGTCAGCTCCGCGTTCACATCCTTACCTATTTAATTTCTGCACACAAACATTAAATACTGACAGAGGAAATGAGGAGCTTTTGTACACGAGATTCCCGCGTGCAGCGCTACAGGCGTCGTCACATGACGCGCTAACGTGTAAGAGCGCGGATCGGTCCGATCAACGTCAGACTGGATTCACGAGCCCCATCATTTGCTTGACAGATCAGTTGTTATGTGTTACCTTGAAATATGTTCGACTACAAACTGCAGAGGTTTAACGTACCAACGTGCCAAACCACTCACTTAAACTCAATTTACACACATAGACTGCACATTTAAGATGTGATTAAAAATGCAAAATATTTTAAAATATTGAATATCAATATAGTATATATAATATATAAAGTGTCACTATATTATGACAAATTATATTAAAAATACAAAATAATTAGATTGTTTTCTTGTGATGATCACTGACTGGAGGTTATAACAGCCTTTGATAATATTACTACCACTACCAGTACTACTACTACAACTACTGCTACTACTAATAAACGTTATTTATATAGCACATTTTTTTCCAGTGATTTTCAAAAAGGACTTTATGGTATAAAAAGCAATACAAGACCGAAATGGTTAAAAATGCAGGACATTAGATAAAACAAGATAAGATAGGATAAGATAATATAAAACTTTATTCATCCCTTTCTTTCTTTTCTTTATTCATAAGGCGCATTACAACACACATTAATTAACATTTCTGTAAATGTGCCAGTGTTAGCCAACTGGCTAATTTTCAACTGTAGTCCTTTTTTCTAGATGTTTTGAGACCAATAAGGGAATCCAAAGGGAAACTGTTGTGCAGCAGTTGCAGTACAAAGTAGAAAAGGGTGCAAATCCAAAATATAAACCTTTATGGCTTTCCAGAGAGGAAATTCACATGTTACAGCAGTACAATGAACAGTCTAAAGATGCACAAAACAGATATACATAATCGTATTATATTATATATATTTTATAAACACTAAAAATTCAAAACTTTCTTGATTAAGATTAATATATCAAGGAAGGTATAAATAAAAGACATGAAAGGAACAACAAAAACTGCAGAAATTACTTAAAAAAATAAAAATGAATAAAGTCTAGAGCCCTCAACAGAAAAGGACTTTATTACAGTAGTCTAGATGGGATGTGATTAATGCAAGAAAAAGAGCGTCCATGTTAAAAAAGTTGTGATTTGTGATATTGAGCTTTCCCAGGTAGGAACTATTGTTGCCAGTGTAAGGGGACATATATAGGTATTACACATAGTGTTAGTCTTTGACCAATGGCGAGTTGTGCTTCCACGCAAGCGCAGTTTACCCCACGCTACACATGACCCTGTACAGTCAAAACAATGTGGTGCTTCTCCTCGCAGAGGAGGTGTCTACACTCCTCGTTATGTTTGATGAAGAAGTTAAAGAGTAAAACTCCCTCCGAGCAGCGCTGGCTGCAGCGGCAGCTCAAAGACCCGTATGTCAAAGCGTCTCACGCCCAAAACTTCCGGTGCAGAAGCGCCTTCAAGCTGCTGGAGATGGATGACAAGTTTGGGCTTTTACAGCCTGGACACAGTGTGGTGGACTGCGGAGCTGCACCTGGAGCCTGGAGCCAGGTGGCGGTCCAGAGGGTCAACTCAGCCGGGACAGGTGAGACAGGTAGCTGCGAGAGGACAGAATGACAGGGACTGTGGATCTTGGCTACCCTCCTGAAATGATAAGTGTCTTGGCTTGCTTAAGTTTACTGTAGCAGTTGTTACATTATGTTTTACTGTAGAATGAGCTTTTATTTATTAGTCAGTCCTTGTAAATGTCACAATTATTTAGTGCTTTTCACTTTAACAAGCAGAGAGATTTTAAAATGTCCTTGTGACTGCAGTCACCTGTGGAGGAATAAATAATACTGGAGAAACTATTTGACAGATTTTCCAAGATAATCAGGTGATCACTTTGTCCTGTAATTCTTCATCAACTAAGACAGGAGCATGTGGTACTGTAGGACATTGTTATTTTATTAACATTATATGAACAGTTATTATATTTTTGACCCCATACATACATACATACTTATTATTTGATATGACTTGTGTTTGTTTTATTCAGTGTCTGCACATCTCTGTTGCAATCATGTAATACAAGCTGTGTTATTGTGGTACTGTATGTCAGAGTTTATGAACAGTTAGGGAACAACATTACTTCCACAGTTTCAAAGGCTGGAGCTGCTGTAGCTTATAAATGATGGACAATGATGGAGTTTCTGCACTAAATAATCAATAAATAATTATGTACAGCTATGGTTTTAGAAATGATGAAACATCACTGCATAGCCTCCAAACTTTATACACATGCAGGGAACGACTCAGAAAGCCACATCGATGTTTTATAGTATCTGCGGCTTTGAACATTTATGTGGTAGATGCCACTTGTTTAAATCCTCTCAAGTGTTCTGAGGCTACATGTTTCAGTCCACATAATATAAATCCTGTATTTCTTACCTAACTGCTAACTTGATTTTTGAAGCATACTGTTTCAGACTTTGGATTTGTGTGTTTTCCACCTTGCAGGCAGCAGCTGGTTTCCATTTACTTCATGAAAATAAACATGCAGACACTTGCTTAGTTTGCAGCAATTCATCTCCATCACCATCATGTCTGCATTTATTCTTGTCAAAGTTTTACTATTGTTGTTTAGTAATGTAGTTTGCAGTCTGCAGTATATTACAACACAACAAAGTAATTTGTTTTAAAGTCAATACAAGCTGATTTTCATACTAACTAATGGAAACTAGTGACTACTTTCTTAGAAGATAGGAAGTTCACATAAGGAAATTTGAAGCACTTTGGTTCGCAGGAATATATATCATTTTGATCTAAGAATGCAAAAACATTAGTATGGTAATTTCTATATTACATTGATAACTTAAACAATAGATTAAAAAGCAACTAAAAGGGCTTTAGGTTGACAAACAAACCGCCACTGATGGATTCAGCCCACTTCCAGTATCCCAGCTTTTTGTACTATCAGCCAACTGTGAATACAACCAACCAAAACTAAACAACGTATGATGGAAGTAACCACAGAAATATCTCCTTGAAATTTTTTCTTGCATCCTAGATCCGGAGTTACCACATGGCACTGTTGTTGGCATTGATCTGCTGAACATACCACCTCTGGACGGTGCCCACTTCCTGTCCAGTCATGACGTCACTGACCCCGCCACGCACGCCAAGCTGCTGGAGCTGCTCCCGGACGGCCGGGCTCATGTGATCCTGAGCGACATGGCGCCCAACGCCAGCGGTTTCCGAGAGATGGACCACGAGAAACTCATCACGATGTGTTTGTCTTTGGTAGACTTGGCAGAGAAGATTTTACAGCCGGGGGGCTCTCTGGTTTGTAAATACTGGGACGGGATCCTCGCTCATAAACTGCAGGAGAAACTCTCGAGCGTGTTCGGTAGCGTTCGGACTTTAAAGCCAAACGCCAGCAGAAAGGATTCGGCTGAGAGATATTTCTACGCTAGAATGTACAGAAAGCCAATAAAATGATCATAGTTGTCTTTTATACCCTAACGTGTATCATAAAATGAACAATGTAGATGCTTTCTGAAGATTCACATCAGTGCTCACTGTGTTTTTGATGAGTGAACCTGAAGAAGAGGCTTTTTTTTAATAACTTTGATCAAAAGGTGGCACTGTTGAGGCATCAGTAAGGCTCACAGCTGCAGACACATCACACACTGCTGGTGCTGGTTTTTATCCCTGCAAACTTAACACAGTAGCAGCAGTGAATCAGTAATATATAAACCTATGCAAGAATCATCAGTGTGCTATTCCTCAAGAGCCCAACGCTGTGTCGCCTCTCAAGTTATTGTTTGCCCCACAGTGTTTGTTCTACACAGTCAGTTTGGTATTTGCTTTGTTACAGAAAGTCATTTACCAGTGCTGCTTATGCTAATAATTTGCACTGCCAGCCATGTAGAAATATGTAATCATTCTCTCATTGAGAGCTTATGAAGGGAAAACCTAATACATAAGAGTCACATACAGCATGACTAATGGGAAGTGGGATGATACTGAAGCTTGGCACGCTGCAAGTGTTGTCTCTGACAGCGGAGAGATGTCCATTTCCTGTGAAAATAATTTCAGCCCAGTTGACAGATTTTCTTTTAAGATTCTTCTTTAAATCACTGTGCTGGACACTTTGGAAAGTACTTGTTTAGTTTATTTCTGTGCTTTTCCCAACTGATTTGATTCTGGTCTGGTCAGTTTAGAGCCACTGGTAATGAAATAAAAGGAGGTTTCTATCAGAGCTACATTATAAAAGACATAACTCACACATTTGATGTCACAGAAAGCTAAATAGGGATTCACAGTATAGACCTTGCCAATAAAACATTGTTTGCAATGTCATGTACATAATTGTTCTTTTTTGACTTGCAGTCCAGGGACTCCATTCACCAGGGGCACAGCCAGGAAAACTTGGGCCCTCTTCCCTTCCTAATACATAATTTCTCGTGCAAATAAATGACCTTGTTTTTCCTTTTTTCCATTTTTGGGCATTTCATACCTTAATTATAGTCAACAATAGAGAGATGACAGGAATGGCACCCCCATGTTCAAATAACTGAATAACAACCAAAAACATGCATTCTTAGTGTTAATGTTTTTACCACTTTTAAGCTAATATTACTCAAATAACTGTGATACTTTTACTATGAGATTTGCTTGCTGTGGGATTATAAATAAACAATAAAAGGTAGAAAAAACATTTTCTGGCCTCTACACTGGAAAGGAGTGCTGTATTTCATAATAAAAGAAGACATGTAAACAAGGTTTTACTGGAGTTATGTTTGACAGTGTTAGCTGGTAGTGTTCACTCGTGATGTAAATCCTTCAGTGTAAACCGCTGCAAATGGTTGCTTGATGTATCTTTTAGTAGACACGTTACGAGCTCACATTTTTCTCACATCCTCAGCAACATGGGAGCATGGAGGGAAGGAAAACGCTGCTTTATTTATCAGCAAGTTAAGCTAAGCTAAGCTGCTAGGTAGCTAGTTTCAAGCTGCATAGTTGTTTTAACCAGCATCTGCAGCTTTTAGAGAGGAGAGGGCGCGCAAGAAGCTCCAATAGTTTATTTAGCCATCGATTATAAATAACTGATGTGGCTAATAATGTAAAAAATAAAAATTGCAGATAAAAACAAACTTTTAATTCCAGGCCTCTTAAGTACCCTCCCCATGTTTGGGCCCTAGGTAGTTCATCCCACTATTTCCCTCATTATGATTCACAGATTAATAACAGGCCTGATAAGCAACAATTAGAGGATGTTATCTGTTATGAATACAGTGCATAATGCTCGGAAATTACCTTTTAAGAGGTGATAATACATTTGTCTTGTTCTTGTGTTTAAGAAATTTCAGGGTTGCCCATGTAGAAAAAAATCATTTTTACCTTTTCCAGCTGAATACATGTTCTCGTAACTGGAAAATCTTCATTTCTCCTTCAAATTACTGATAAATTATCATTGTTATTGAAATCAGATTATTCCTAAGTTGGTTTTTAAAAGTCTGATCATTCCACAAAATGAAAATGAGAAGCGTAATCAAGACTGAATTTGCATTTATGGCAGCAAAGGAAAAGATAGCTCACATGAATAAATTAAACAGGCTGCTATTTAGCCTTTCTCTCTCTCAGGAGTGATGAGTAATACAGTATGAACTGAAACATTCACGTCTCTTGGTAAAATTAACTGCATAGGAGGAGGACTGACCTCTAAAGATGATTGTTTGGAATGAATGGGAGCAGCCATGCCTGTTGATGAAGCTCATAGTGAAAGATGTGAACAGATGACCAATTTTACTTCTCATTACTTGTTGATTATTCAGCCCTTTTGCTATTTAGATTTAAATTATTCCAAAATTACTGTGGGATTTATGTAAATTCCACTGTGGCTGAGCACTCGGGCTCAGGATGAATGATGATTCATTCACAGGTTAATTCATTCTTCTCTGGCCAGCTGCAGGTTCAGATGTAAATATTAGTAAATTAAGAGAGAAAAACTGTCAGAGAGCTGCAAATTTTAAATTCAGATTTGGTGCTGACAAGCTGTAATCGCCTCTATAATCGTCTGAATTTTGAAAACAAATCTGCCGCACGAAAACCTCTTTTAACTGCTTCGATTTGTTTTTTGTTGAATATGTTTGTGTGCTCTTTAATGGTGCAATGCTACTCACGGTATCAAAGGTGACGCATGCTAATATCCTTCATACAACAGCTTGTATACTTTTCTTTAACAATATGTATCACATATTTCAACATATTTCAATATTAGCTGGTAAAACACTTCAAATATCACTAAGTTCCTTCTCAGTTTTCTGTCAGCGTATGTGTAAGAGGTCATTTATGATCAAATTATGAGGATAAAGATGAGTATAATTAGCTGCCACTTAGTGTCACCTTAATCAAGTATTACTAGGAAATTTCTGAGCATGAACACACAGTCTCTGGGAGGAAGGTATTTTCTTTTTTACAAGTTATTATGAATAAAATTGTGTTCACTTGAGTGAGTTCTGATAAGACACGTCTGCCTCGTCCTGTGTGCTCTGGCATTACTTGCTCAAAGGCCTGCAGTAGACATACAATTAAAAAAAGCTTTTGAATGGTTTGAAATCAGAACTGGTTTGTTCCACCGCATGCATGCTTTTATAAAAACCGTATGGCTGCTGGACTCCGGAGTGATTTAGAAAACGTCATTGTTTTCAGATGCAAACTAGCAAATGAGGTTTATGAGATGCAGCAAAACTCAAACACTTGGTACATTTTGCAAAAGGAGGAATGTTTCCTTTTTAAATTTAGCTCGGTCTCAATAATAAAAACAAACAGTCTCTCCAATATTAACACAGTGGAAGTCTCAAATTGACAGGAAATTAAAGAAATGGTAATATCATTTCTTACCATCGTGCCATTCATTCCCTTGGCTGACCTGGGTTGCCAAAATGAATTGCCCGTCTGACAACATTCATTATTCCCTGAGCCTGTCCCTGAATGTTAGCAGACTGAGCCAAGCAGGCATTCACTGACACAAAGTAATGACTACCATTATGATGATAATTTCATACCATCTTCACAAATAAATGAATCTGAAATCTCAGGACAGTATGACGACTGCAACTCTTTTTATTGGTACCACTTTCAGTTTGTGATGTCGATGTTTTGGCAAGCCATTTGACATAATAACACTGGGAAATTTCCCTGTAAACAACTGAGTGTCTCAGAAAATGTGGGAGTTTAAAATGAAGCATGCAATTAAAATATTCATGCCTGTTCAAACATGATATTGGAGCCACAGCGCTCCAGTGCATCTCACACCATGGCGCACCAGTGTCTGCCAAAAACATCCAGGTATTTTGTTTCTGCCTCTCTGGCACTATCATACAAAAGGACACATGTCAGTGAATAATCAAGCGATCTCCTCTTGATCTTTGCTTTTTTCGAGGTTGCGGCAGTCCTGCAGGAAAATGTCAGGAACATTATTGCAAACAGGGTGAAGGATGGTTGTGGGAGGAGGGTTAAAGAGACGAGGGAAAAGCAAAACACAGGCCACAGAGAGCAAACAAAGCACAGGATGCACTCAGTGGCACCATTTTGCATCCCCGATATCAGCTGAGCCTGTTATTTACTAGCAAGTATGGGAAATGACTGCAGACGGAAATGGAAAGCTAATAACCTAATGTGAACATTCTTACTGCCAATGTGGAGTTCCGTCAGGTAATTTATCAAACTTTTACTTTTTAAGTTCACAAGGTTTTTGCAAAGAAAAATGTCTGCCAAGTATGGACAAGTAGTTTTTAAATTGATGTGTAGAAAAAGAGGAAGAGGAGGATGGGGTTTATGTATAATGTTGCTATGAGTATCCTACAATGTCCTTTCTTATGTCTGCACCATACCTTTCTACCATCTCCTACTTTTTCACATGGCTTTTTCCGCTTCCGCTTAGCCACTACTCTTTATTAGTAAATGCAATACTTACTAGGGAAGGTCTAAGCTGATGAAACATTATGCATAAAAGTGGCAGCTCTCTTTATCAAACCCTTTAAACATGAGTATAGCTTTAAACCCTCTGGAGCTCATGAATAATAATGCTTCATTATCATCGTCAGCTATCCTTTGAAGACCAGAAAGACCACTTATCAGTCTTTGTAAACACTTCAAGCGTCTGTAATGGTTAGATCTTTATATCATGTTTCCTATGAATCAGCTAATGAGTGGGTATGAATTTGTTTTTCCCTCCCTTTTGCTACACCTCCTTTTTCTTGTAAAGATATTGTACATTTCTAATCTGTGTAAACCCAGATGGAGATACTGATCGCTTTACATCATGTACAACCTTTTGCAGTTTGTGAATGGAAGAGAAGACAGTTAAGGTTCTGGTTAGAGTCCGCAATCAAAGAACAGGTTTTGAACTAGAAAGACTTATCTAGACAAAGGCTGTGCCCAGTTACTGGCATCAAACTGTGAGACTCTGCCATTTTATCTTGCTACTACAGTCTAAATTTTTAATCATCTCAGAACAAACTGGTCATTAGCTCATTGATGATGTTGGCGGAGCCATTACAAAGAACTGAAGTGACTACTGATTTGAGTCTTCAAATGAGACTCAAAATGCTGCTGTTGGTAACTTTGAGAAATGGATGGATCTGGTGAGAGAATTTGAACTGCCACCTCCATCCCCCTCCCTCTTGGCTGCACTTCAGCCCCGGCTGTAAGTATTTAGATCCAAACTACCTGTCTATTATATTTTACTGAAAAAGGAGAGGGTCCCGGGTACAGTGTAGCCATGCAAATTTGCACACTGACGCCCAAGAAAACTCTTTCAGTAGTAGTTGTAATTTGTCTTTGATGTAATGAAACCACTGAGATGTGTTGCCGATTTAGATTTGTCATTTCAGTGTGTAATCTCATCTCATCTCATCTCATCTCATCTCAACTCAACTCAACTCAACTTAGCTGCATTGTACTATATACTGTATGTATCAGTTTCATTAAGAAGGCAAAAAGGTGCCTGACACTAAAAATGAGTACATAAAGGAAGTGTCAAACAGTGGAAACTGTTCCAAAGGCTGTATTTGAATATATCTCTTCAGCCGGAAATTGATTACCTTCAGTGGAACACCAGGCGATCCCTTACATAGAGTATAGACATTTTTATGTCTACAAATGCCATTGAAATTCATTTCAGTTTCTGTCTTTGATTCAGAAAAGTAATAGACAATTCTATTCATACAAAGCAGTTTACATTTACATTTACTTAGACCAGAAGTTTTTATTTTTGCAAAGCAGTCAAAATCTTAGGTTGCAAAAAGGCTTCAGTTTCTATCAGAACAGAGGTTGGCAAATCAAGCCTGTTCTACTGCGGTCCTTGGTCCTGGCACGATCTGCAGGCCAAGCTCAAACTTGAGACCCTAACCTCTTTAAATGATTTTAAACTGAGAATAATGGAAGAGGTCACTGTTGGCTGCAGTTCTTTCAACTGACAAGCACATGACTAATGTTGCTGCCGTGTTTGTGCACTGTACTGTGTAATGTCTTTTTTTGTCGTGCTTGTTGTTGTTGTTGTTGTTGTGATTTGGTGTTGTTGTCCTGTTGTGTGTTGAAGCTGCTGCTTCACCCTGCGTTGGCTAGGTCTCACTTGTAAAAGAGGTTTTAATCTCAATGTGACTCCCTAGTTAAACAAAGGTTATATACACGTGAAAGATCTTGTTTCATTGTCTAATTTTTTCCTTCTGTTCCTAGACAGCTTGAGCTGGGTCAAAAACTCCCACTGATGTTGTGACTTTTTAATAGTTATTTTGCCTTCATTTTGATAGTAGGCAGTGGAGAGGCGACAGAAAATGAGGGGAGAGAGAGAAGGAGTCAGATTTGAGATGGGGATGTTGCGATTACATGGTCAGTGTTGTAAAACCCCAAAGCTAACATGACGCCCCAATGTTGTTGGTCCGCTGACTCATTGTTTGTGATTTTGGGCTACACAAATAAACTTGACTTGAGTTGACAGGCTGCAACGGTAGCAATTTCATCTTTATTCTACATCTCTGCAGTTCCACTGTGTTTAATGCTTGTGGGGCATTTTTCTTACCTCACTACAGAAGAGACTATTTGCTTTTTTGCTGGTTTCTAAGTGAACAAAGCAAGGATGACTTAGAAAAGCCTCATGGTGAATCATCATTGTTTCAGAGGAGGCAACAGTAGAACTATAGGCATGCAATATTGCTCAGTTTAAGTGCTGTGTGCAAAGAGCAGAAATATGGAATCTAAGTTTTAATTGGATTTTTGTTTTCTTTTCCATTTAATTAACTTGTCATGGGACAGGTGGGGAGAGATCTCGTGGGAATCGTGGGGCCGATCTGCTTACTGGTGGATGGAAAAATGAGAAAATACAACTGGGAATGAAGACAGGGCAGAAGACAGATGGTGCAAGGGCTAATTGTATGACATCTTACTTCATGTAACGGTTTACATATTGGACAGAGGAGCTTACAATATCTGGTAAAATGTTAAAGAGGCTGATTTGCAAAAAACCCCCCGTAAAAATGTAAAATGAATTAGATAAACCACTTTATATTCACTCACAAATACACATTTTCTCCCAGCCAGCAAATATTTTCTCATTTAATGTTGAAAAATGTTTTAGTTGTTGGGGCAAAATTACACTTGTGTTGCCACTATTTGCATCTTATGAAAGTATGCTAGGCTGTAATTATATAAATTAAGAATGTTTATCAAATCCAAGACTTTGAAGTAAAATTCACCCACTTAGCATCTCAGGTAATGACTGGAAGCCCCTCCTGGATTACTTAGAAAGTGAGAGAGGAAGCAGGGGAGTCTTTTGGTCTTTTGGAGTGCACTTGCTCATTAATCTTTCTAAAGATGCTGAAGGCAGAACTTGACATGGTTGTACAGCGGGTGCCCCTTGGGTTCATGTTAGCATTGTATGGAGAGCCGCTTGTACAACCAGAGGCGCTGTGTTGGGCTTTGTTTTTCTCAAGTAGAATGAGAGACAGAGCGGACGAGCTGTCCGCGCACTCCCACAGTGCTCTACTGGTTGTTATGGTTGACTTGTCTCATTCCTGGAAGGTGCAAAACTTCACCTATTGGAGGAGTTGTCATTCTAACAGCAGGAGAGGAACACAACACTTTTGGCAAGGCATCTAACATTCTCTCAGAGAGGAGAGCAGCAGGAGGTTGATGAATGTTGAGGAAAAACATGTCCTGATTGTTATGCAAGAGGAATGAATTATACTCGTTTCCTTTTTAGAGTTTCAGTCGATTCAAGCTGTGATTTTAATATTCATATAATTTGCAAAGATCCTGTGTTAAGGTGGAGGACTTCTCAATTTCAAGATGGTGTAGATTATCAGCACCGGTGTTGACATTGTCAAAATGGAAACAAATTGAAGACACAATATTCAATATTCACCACACATCAATGCGAAAGCTATGAAAATAGAGAGAGAGAGAGAAGAAAAAAGTCCACTAAAAGATGGATGTGTGTGGCAAGCAGGGCTGAGCTGGGTTGTTGGTCAGGAGGCAGAGAGGGGTGAGGGGCGGCCTGATGAGACAACGAGCAGCACCTGAGTCCCATTAACTCTCTATATCTGTCCCTGTCCTTTAGCACTGCCTCACCATATGGTGGCTTCATCTTTTGCTGCATGGGCTTTATTTAATGAAAATAGTCTTTTACTGCCCTCCTCTCCTTTTCATTTCTTCTCATGTGGAAGGGAGCCTTGGCAGGAGCCACCATTTTGAAAACTTCCCCTTTGTGACAGAACTCGCCTCCCTATGCGGGATGAGCAGCCTCTTTGTTTCCAGTTTTATTGTTCTGATTTTGTTTCAGAATTGCTCTATCATCCATTTTCCTCAACATCTGAACATCTCTTGCCATGGTCCTTTGGTTTTGTGAAATAAAAGAGGAAAGGAAGAGCAAAGCTCCAGCAAACATGTTGCCTGAAAAACAACTCTCTGGTATTTTGGGCTTGCTGCTCTGCGCCTCTTTTCCCACAGGCATCATTGTAGTTTTATCGGGCTTAGTCAAGGTTGCTGAGATGGTAGGAGGGGGAGAAATGGGATTGCCAGGCATTAGGTGTTCACTGTCAGGACAGTTGAATATAGAACATAATTACATAAATGTCTTATTTCTTAATTGTGAAAAAGCTAATATTAAAAAGTCAGCATCGCCTCTCCTCCTTCTTTCACCTGTGGCAATGAGTGATCATGGCTAAAGACTGAGTCAAACCTGCTGTACTATTGCCTGCTTCATGCTTGGTTGCACGCACTTCACACCTGGAATCTCAGTGCTTCAAGCGCTGCAGGAAAACTCATTTTCCCAAACCCCACATAGTTAAAGGAATGTGTTTTATATTTTACCATTATAATATTGTGTGGTTTCAGGGGGGGTTATGTGCCGTAATCATTTCTTGGTGAACAACAGCCAGGCGAAGTGACTTCCCGCGGTCTTGTTGTCACAATGAGGTTGCTAGGCAACCAGTGGAAAAGCTGCACAGAAGTGCTGGGTGGTCGAATTAACTGTTGTTTGTCAAGAAATAGTTACAGGATATAAAACCACAAATTGTTGTTCCTAAATTTCTGTTTGTCTGCGTAATAAAAAAAATATTATATAACATGTTCATTAGTCAGTCTTAGAGGTGTTGGTAGGTGTATTTTTGAGCTTTGGAGAGAGCCAGGCTAACTGGTTCCTCCTGCTTTCAGGCTTTCTGCTTATGATCATTCTGACATGATATGAACCCGCGTTCATATCATGTAATTCTGAGTTTCCGACTTGTAAATAGCATTCATGTCAACATTCAAGTCATAATTACAACTGGGAAAGTCAGACTTTTCTGACAGCTCTGATATATCGGACTTCAGAATACGGAAGTCCCTGTCTTCAGCCAAAGTTTGTCGTTTAGTGTAATTAAACCCAAATTTAATGGATATGGTGTTATATTGTTAACGCACAGTATTTTTTAACTCAACCACAACCAACTCTCTAATCATACAACTGTCTTGAGTTGTTCGATGACGTGAACGCTCACAAGTCGTTGACATGGGAATCTTTCCCATCTTTCCCATCCATCCCATATGACGTGAATGGGCCATAAGCCAGGCTAATGGCTCTCCAGCTCTGGCGCCATACTGAACGCACAGAAATGGGAGTGGTATAGTCTCATCTCATCTCCCTAAAATGTTGAAGTACTCAAAAGCTCCTTTGAAATCAGCCATTGCTACTAGTTTCTATTTGCTGAGCCAGTCCTGTATGGAGGTAACTTCAATGTAACTGTAAATCTACCCACACTCAGTGAAAAGTACAATTCTGTATTTATGTACGCATACATGCATATGCATCACTTGCCCATATTAGTGGTATTGATTTGATACGGGAAAGAGCAGGTAAATCAACCCTTCCCTATCTTTGATGTATTGTATTAATACGTCGTGATGAATACATTTTATGGCAAAACAAATGCATTTTAGTGAGTCTTTTTTAGTCTTAAATGGATATTAATATTTGTAATACTTTTTAAAAGAAAATCTTTATCTATTGATCAGATTTCTTCCTAAATATGTTCTTAATTTTCATGGTATTATAAGGCTGTCAACCCTTTATGTGACTTTCTTGGTTCTCCCACAGCTTCTCTAACAACCTCACACCTCACCACCATTTTCACATGCTGTGATAGAAAATGATGCTGGATAATTTCCTTGATCAAGTCTTAAACTAAAACTAATGGAACCTAATAGTGAAAAATCACCATTGTCAAGGCAGCCAAAAATGGAATGATCTTTCATCACCACAATAACTGAACAGGTCGCTCTGTCCTTGTCTTTTTTTTCAGAGAGACGGAGACTCTTACATGCACCGCGGTGAAACATTCTGTATACAGTATACACAATGCCTCATATATTTGCAAGTAATATGTGATTATGCTTCAGGATGTCACATGATTATGTGCATGTATTATCTGAAATGAGCTAATGCAAATGCTTCAATGTATAGTTTTCCAGGAAATTGTTTATTTTAATGTCTGGCTTTGATGCCTTTTTTTCCCTCTTCATCACTGTCCCTTGTATTTGTGTTGATTCTGTGTTGGTTTATGTAACATAATTGTGTTGCAATTTTCCCCAGGACTCTCTCAGAAAATACATTTCAATCATAAAAAACCTTGGTTAGACGAAGGTCAGAAAAAAAAAAATTGTGTCCATAAAAACAGCAAAGTCGCTCTCAGCCACCATAGTTGGACACCACAGGAAGAGTTTTGTTTGCATGAGATGAGGTGGCGTACTATCAATGCCTCATCTGAGTCAGAGCACTCTTTTATAATCAGTGTTTCTAACTTGCAGCGTGACCACAAACGATTCTTGCCACTTTGACGGTAAGGTGGAGAAGGAGTTGACTAAATGAAATGATCTCAGCTGGACTTGAGACACGACAAATAACAAACTTACTCTGATAGAATTTCCTGTTCTTTTATTTAGTTGTTTTATGCAGCAGGAACTGGAGGCTTGGTCTGTCCTTAAGGTTTAGTGTACATACCGCTAATCAAGAGTGGTTTGATTTTATATTCATGTGAGTGCTCTGCTGTGACACTGTGGCCACTACATGTGATGCATCAGAATACCTGTGTTATATACATAATCAACCCTTATTTCTTAGTCCAACTACTCTGCCATATATGAGACAATGAATATTAATACTTAAATTAACCTGTAAAACTTAAACAAAGTACATTGCTGTTGGAGGAAAACTTTGTAAAATACCAAGTTTTAACCATGCCAGCAGTGTGGCTCTAGTAATGGCAATGTCGGTCTGTTGGTAGTTTGGTCCACAACAACTATTGGATGGATTGCCATGACATTTTGTACAGATATTCATGGTCCAAAGAGGATGAACCCTACTGACTTTGGTGTAGGCCTGATTTTTCCCTATAGCTCCACCATGAGGTTGACATTTGTGGTTTTGAGTGAAATGTCTCAGCAACTACTGGATGGATTGCCATCGTCACGGCTGGTGTGAGCGGGGCAACGGGAATGGGACCCAAATGCAGACAATCTACAGTTCGGGGATTTTTAAAACTAGAAAGGCAGTTCAAACAGGCAAACATATCCAAAGGGGCAGGCAGGAAATCCAAAGTCCAAAAAGATCAGGCAGCAGTTTAAAACCAGCAGGTAACAAGTTTCAGGTTCCGCGTCTCAGATAACAGATAACAGAGGCTAGAAAGCAAAGACAAGAAGCAACTGGCAAAGAGTGAGTGGAAAGGGGATACTGTGGGGCTGACGAGGGAAAGTGGAAACAGGTGAGCAGGTGGGCGGGAAAGGTCAGGTGACGGGACTCAAGGGAAAGGGGTCATTGCAGGGCAGGAGGGAGCGGCTGGATGTGGGAGTGAGGTGACTGGGAAAGGAGAAAAAGTCAGAGGGCATCTGTTGGACAGGAAGATAATGACAGTGAGTGTGTTTGAAGAAATGGGAATGTGGCTGGAGGAAGGGCCAGAGAGGCAGAATGTGACTGCCATGAAATTTGATGCTCACATTCATGTCCACATCTGGATGAATTGTAATAACTTAGTTGATCCCTTAACTTTTCAAAGCACCTTCATTAAGTCAGAATTTTAATATGTCCGATACTTTGTGACCAAAAAACCTGCAACACTAATGACATTCCCATCATCCAAGGCTTGACTTTGAGTTGGTGTTAATTAGCAAATGTTAGCATGCAAATACGCTAAACTAAGACGGTGAACATGGCAGGCTAAACATTATACCTGCTAAACATCAGCATGTTAGCATTGTCGTTGTGAGCATGTTAGCATTTAGCTAAAAGTACAACTGTGCCAAAGTACAGCTTCACAGAGCCGCAATCGTGGCTGTAGATTCTTAGTCTTGTTTAGAAACTAACAGTAGCCTTATGTTTCTATCGGCCAGTGTATGTTTTTGAATTAGCTAAATAGTTGAGGACTGGTTTAGAATGATTCAACCTATAGAAGGTTATAATAAATAAGTTAAACCATGATAATTAGCCAAATGACAACAGCAATATCTCTGATCACTTTGTAATTGAGGTAAAATAAAAAAAAAAATCAGTATCAGTAGTCATAACCTGCAGTTGTTCTACTGATTTTCCTTTAAATCATTCCAGTGTTAAATTGACTGTGTCAGGAATAAAGTATTTGTTGCATTTTGTTGGTGTTCATGTGGAACAATTGGCAGTTTTTCTCAACGGGAGATGTGATTTGAGTGTGAATTAATGAAAACAAAAAATAACAAATGAAGCTAAAATTTTGACCTCTGCTGAGAAAGGCCCTGTGTTTGTCTGGCCGGATAAATGATCAATGCAGGTCTATTGTCAGTTTGCAAAAACAGACTTGATGGCACGCTGCTGGAGACCAGAACATTGATGTCTAGCAAAACTGTTGAAAAGTTTAATCCAATTCCACTGCTGGTACATCAGTCTTTAATGCCACGTGTGGACTAATTTATCTTTACATTTCCATAACTGCAGAGCCATTTTCAGATTCTGGGCTATGCAAAATGGTCCAGCTTAAGTAAAAACCATGACAGTTATACCACAACCGAGCCGTTCCTACTAGCCTCTCATGCTGCTCTTAAGACTGCATCCATATATCACATTAACTGTAACTGACAATCACTGTCAATGCAGCAGCTTACCAGTCCTCATGAGATTTGTGGCTCTGTTGTTTCAGTTATAAGAGAGAGGAGCGGTCCACATTCACATAGAAGAACTTGATCATTACGAAGTGAGGTCAGTCTGAAAGTCATGGGAATAACACATCTCAATTCTTTTAATGAAGGGAGCTTGTCGCAGTAATTGTCCTGCTTTCTTCTTTACCGCAAAGACACGTAGTTCATCAGTCGACTACAAAGACCAAAAAGTTGAGATTCCAAAATAATTATGTGCTTAGACAATGAAACTGGAATACAATAGTTAAGCTTTGAATTAAGTTAAGTGATACTGATGCAATATAAGTAAATGAGGGCACTTTTGGTTGGACAATGTTAAAAATATTAAGTCTGGCAGAAAACATGATAAGCCATGTTATAATGTAATGTCATATGTCTGACGCTGCTGTTTTTACATTTCATAGCAGACATAAATTATTTACCGCATAATCTGGAATCAGCGTGGCAATGCAATAAATGATTATGTTCCTGGTGCTAAAAATACAACTCAGGATCATGTGACTGTTTAACAAACAGAAAGGGTCATCGATTGAAGTTGGGACTGAAACAAGCCCGTGAGAGTGGATCCGAATGAAGCGAGTTAATCAAAGGAGCAAGTTGCAGATAGAACATCCATATTATTGATGTTCCATAAATAAGAGGCATATATTTCACCTTTTGACAGGCTTCCTAGTCACTGAGCCATTTCGGATCAGAACATTATTACAGATGGCCAAAATATAATGCTGGTGGTACTTACTGATATGAGTTTTAATACTTGATTCTCCATATGTTTGGAGGAATGTGTGTGGCAGAAAATAGTGTGATATTTGGTTAAAATTCAATAACTATGGGCATGAGTGGATTATGAGACAATGGGACCCTGGGCACAGACATGCAAAAAGCCCCCCACCCCTCTTACATCGGAGCAAGACTTGCAGTCATGTTGTTTATAGGCATTTTGTGTCTCTTCGTGGTCATTTAGTGTCTCTTTGTGGGGTTTTTACATCTCTTTATAGTTGTTTGCATCTCTTTGTGATCGTTTGCATCTCTTTGTTGTTGTTTTGCGTATCTTTGTAGTCATTTTGCATCTTTTTGTAGTTGTTTTGCGCCTCTATATGGTCGTTTTGTATGTCTTTGTGATTCTTTGCGTCTCTTTGTGGTTGTTTTGCGCATCGTTGTCGTTGTTTTGCGTCTCTATGCAGTTTTGTATGTCTTTGTAGTTGTTTATGTCTCTTTGTGAATGTTGTGCATATCTTTGTAGTCGTTTGCCACCTGACCCCTTGGGCCCCTGGGCAGTCATTTATTATCAATTTTTTTAAAGAAATTAATGTCACATCTATAACATTATAAAATGTAATTTGGAACTGTTGGTTCTTCTGTTACAAACATTTTCAAAAGAAGAAAGGAAAAAAACACTAATACCTATTATATTCTAGGAAACAATACTTTACATCCTTTACGGTACAATAAAGAAACACCAGAATTTTCAGTTTCACATATTTATATATTTCATTACTGAGAATACTTGAGACAACCTCAAGAATAGAGCTGTGGACAGTGATGCACCTCCAGTCCGATTGCCTGTTTAAGGAATGGCTTCAGCTCTTTTCATCAGATGTGACCAATTGAGGCGTGAATGAGGAAGCCAGAATCCTCTGTGGTCCACAGCCTCAATTTATGTTACATTGTTGAGAACTCTGCTAAAGCCTCATTCAATCCCTCATTCGGGACGTGAAGAAACTGTTTCCAAACAGCCGTTGTGCCTTCCTGGAAAGTAGCAAGTATTGGCTCGCTGCGTGTTGATGAAACATTGCAGCCTGGGACACTGATAGCAAACACAACAACATGATTTGCCTGATTAATTTGAAGCTTTATTACTCAAGAGTGAAAGTTTATATAGCTTGCAGTCATGGTGATAACACAATTGCTCCACAGCTGCATGTTGAAATGGGGATTTTCAGTCAATAATGCCACATTTGCTTCACATTTACTTCAGGAAAAAGTAGTCAATAGCAGCAGAAAAATACTGATGAGAAACAAAACAAAAGTAAAACACAATGTTGAGTAAAAATCATCTGCATCACTGCCCTCACTGAACTGGCCACACACACACACACACACACACACACACACCTGAGCCAGTCCTATTCTTGCAGGGTAGTTGCCAGCAAGAGTCACAGTTCAGTAGAATGAAACAACAAACAACTACAGGTTGTTTTTACATGGCTGGTTTGAAAAGTCATTACTGTTTTGCAGTAAACAGTTGCGTTCCATATGGAGGCCACACGAGCAGCTTTGAGTTGTTTGAATATTCAATAATCGTGATCAGGAAAAAAACCCCCACTGCTGCTGTTGACTGAACGTTTGAGGTTAAGGTTAAGGTGACTAAAACATTTGGCTAAGGTTAAAGAAAGATTATCACAATGGTTACACATTTTAAATAGAACTTATTCAAGTGAGGTTCTGGCTCACAGGTAGACATCAAAAGAAGGAGGAGAGAGCTGCACACTCATAGCTCAGGCACAACTTAATTCTGTGAATCTTGAAGAAGGCAATACATGCTGAAACCGAATGTGTGCTGAAAATTTGGCTCATAGAATTAACAAGACTAAGCAGGCATTCAAAACAGCTGTGTGTTAAAACAATTCACGGGGCTGCATTGGTGGGGGTGTATTGTTTAAGTTACCGGTGAGACAATGAAACAGGATCCAGGAAGTCTGGTTGGAGTAACAGATTAGCGGCTTTAAGGGCTTATCAGACGCCGGCTTATAATACTCACATACAGGATTTTACAACTCTGGGAAGTTATCACGGTGGCAACTATTTTATCTTTTGTCGTGATGACTGGGAGGTAAACAGCAGAAATATGGTGTTCGAGCAGGAAATAGTACACCAGGGATTTGCGGTTACATGTATGTGATTTGCCAATGTAATTTTTTTGCCGCACGACCACCTAATAATTGATGAGATATTTCATTCTCAACTATAGTGGTGGACTGACTGATTGATACGCCGCCAGCGTGGCTAAAAATGAAACAGTTTCATCCACATTATAACTGTGCAGCTCTCTGCTTCTTCCTGAAATATTACAAAAAAAGCAACATTAATTGTTGATGTGAGACAGCACACCAACCTTGGTCTCCTGGCATCAACATCAAATGCGATACCAGCCTATTTACTAACCCTGACCTCCACACCCTTAGTTTCCACCATGCTTTCATAAATTACTTTTCACATTGGCCCTGAATGTTGACATTGGAGGTAGTTTGTGTACCACAGAATCACCCAATATGAACATACAGTCATTTCTGGGGAGACTGGGCTGGATTGTTTCATATTTCTTTTCCCTCAGTGACAGACTGACAAACAAGTTCTCATCACTAAAAACTGTACGCTGAGCATCCTCACAGTCTTAGAGGCGCATTCCAATATAACAGTCAGGTCGACCGCAGGGCTGAACTTGAAAATAGCTGCATCTACTCAGCAGGAGTGCAGGTGGGTGTTATTGGTTATCTATTGGAAAGAGCAAAATGAAATGAAAATAAGTACCACAGGTACCGCTTCCTCCTCTGCAGGATACCGGCATGCTTTCGAGTCACTCAACTTGACTCATGGCTGAAATGGCAGAGCACACTCATTGATTATTCTTGGTCAAAGTCTTGTGTGTTTTCATGAAGCAGGAAATCTCTCCAAGCCAGTGGTGCATCGGCGTTCAATGAAATCCCGATTCTGTGTGCTCATCCAAATATGTGACTCATGTCGCCGAAAAGTTGTTCCTCATCATAGCGTCTGCAGCGGCCCGCCTGACACACACACAAACACACACACACAATGCTGCTGTCCATCTTGTTTTGTGAACTGCTGTTTATTGTTTACACGTTTACATTGTTGCACAGAAAGCAATCGCAAGTTATGAAAAACTATGAAATGAAATGTCACTATTAATCAATGTAATTGTTGGGCACTGATAGAAGTGGAAGAAGAAGATGTAACTGATGATCTGGTGCCAAATGTGGGTCTGCTGGTGCTGAGCTTGAGTCAGTGCACAGCCACGGCGCTGTGTGACTCTGCATTTATGATTTTAATATGTATTTGTTTTTAAATACCCTGTCAGGGATGATTTATGTGGATACTTTGATAGATGTTTTGTTGAGATTCAGCAGCAGAAAATCAGGTGGCATTATCCATGACAAAATTGAAATTAGCTTATTCTCCATCACCACACTGGATGTGCAATCACAGTGACAATGGATGAGTAACCTATCATCGGGAGGCCGGGCTTAAACTGGGAGACAAAAACAAATCTACTCTGGTTGAGCAATTTTGTGTATCACCTTAATTGCATTTCTAAACCTTGCGAGACGGCTGAAGTCTGCACTCAAGACATTTCTGCTAATGTTTTATTGAAGACAGTTCTTATTATTTAAGCTGTGACAATCATTTTTGTATGAAAGTATGAAGTAATAGGAACACTATAATTGGGTAATAAATGAATGTGATAAATATATGTATTACCACACTTTTTCCAATTTCAAGAATGTTAAATAATGTTTTTGACAGACTTTGAGGGAATATGAATGTGACACAGCAAAGCTGAAACGCAAATGGGACATACTTTATGTCACCACATGTTGATATGTATGAGGTGTAACATTTAATGTTAACGCCCCTCACTCAATGTCAGCCTCATGGACTATATTCATCCATTCCGCTGCTTCAGCCTGCTTCAGTCTTTAAAGTCTCTCCTTTTAACAATATTTCACCTGAAGCGGGTGTGAAACCAGTTGACTGACAGTCACTGTTCAAAGTGCAGATTGTCCTTTTCCCGTGGCACAGCCAAAGGCATCAAACAGCTAATTCAGGTCAGCAGTCAGGCACTCGTCCCATGTATCTTTGGCAGCGACTATAAATGAGTGGAGCTTTGTGTGTTTAATGGCATGTTTAACTTCTACAGGTAGGTTACATCTGCAGGTGACCTTTACTGCAGCCTAGTGCAGATGGTGCCAAAACTGAGCCTTTTAGCCTCTTTTAAGTCATTGTTTTGATTTTACAGCCCACAGCTTTACTGATTTGTTTCATTCTCAGCCTCATTTTTGGCAGCAGCAGGCAGCTAAAATGCTCTAAAAACCCACTGTACACCGACTGCCCTGCACCAAACGGCAGACGGACAAAGTTAACGATTAGCTGGTGAACATAGTGGGGCATTTAGTAGCTGTAGTGCAGACCATGCTGATGTAAGCGGTTTCGAATGGTCTGACGTGACACTCGGGTGCCTCTCACCTCCCTTAAACGTGCCTGGAGTTGAGTGGCATTCACCATCCGGTTCCGCAGGGCACTGTTCACAATGAAGCGGTCATCAGCATAGGATGTGGCCAAAGGACGTCCACTTCTATGCCTTTCCGTGACTCTTCCAGCCTCTCTCTGTCTCTGTTGCAACCTGCTGATGACACTCTGTGACACTCTAAGC